>JAODAL010004260.1:0-25000 GCA_025379985.1 Phyllomedusa bahiana | reverse complement strand
ACAGAGGGGACGCTACAGAGCACAGAGGGGATACTCCAGAGCACAGAGGAGACACTACAGAGCACAGAGGAGACACTACAGAGCACAGGGGAGACACTACAGAGCACAGAGGAGACACTACAGAGCACAGAGGAGACGCTACAGAGCACAGAGGAGACGCTACAGAGCACAGAGGGGACGCTACAGAGCACAGAGGAGACGCTACAGAGCACAGAGGAGACGCTACAGAGCACAGAGGAGACACTACAGAGCACAGAGGAGACACTACAGAGCACAGAGGGGATACTACAGAGCACAGAGGTCACTACAGAGCACAGAGGGGACACTACAGAGCACAGAGGAGACGCTACAGAGCACAGAGGAGACGCTACAGAGCACAGAGGAGACGCTACAGAGCACAGAGGAGACACTACAGAGCACAGAGGGGATACTACAGAGCACAGAGGTCACTACAGAGCACAGAGGGGACACTACAGAGCACAGAGGAGACGCTACAGAGCACAGAGGGGACGCTACAGAGCACAGAGGGGACGCTACAGAGCACAGAGGAGACACTACAGAGCACAGAGGGGACGCTACAGAGCACAGAGGTCACTGCAGAGCACAGAGGTCACTGCAGAGCACAGAGGGGACGCTACAGGCCACAGAGGGGATACTCCAGAGCACAGAGGAGACACTACAGAGCACAGAGGGGAGACTACAGAGCACAGAGGTGACGCTACAGAGCACAGAGGGGATACTCCAGAGCACAGAGGAGACACTACAGAGCACAGAGGGGTCACTACAGAGCACAGAGGGGAGACTACAGAGCCCCCTCCAAAAAAAAAAACAAAAAAAAAACACTACTTAAAAAAACAAATAAACATTACCAGCTCCGGTCCCATTACATGACAGAGATTTAGCACTGATGGAATATAATAGCAAAAAAAACCCTGACACCAGGGACTCACCGGAGAGTCCTCTCTGAGTCGTTTCTGAATCGTTCTTTTTTTCCTTTTCCTCCCCTTCCCGTCCAGACACCAGGGATGCCTTCTCCCGGCCACAACTCGTCCCTGCAGAATGTAACACACCAACATCTTAGGTAGTAATGCTGCCCACCATTAAGTAGGTAGGTTTACATGCCCACTGTAGGTAGATATGCTGCCCCCTGTAGGTAGGTTTATAGCCCCCCTGTAGAGTGTAGGGCAGGCAGGGCCAGTTATTTGGCAGGGCGTATATAGCCAGGGGGAGTTATAGGTGTAGGCAGGCAGTATTAGGTGCAGGAGGGCAGTACATAGGTGGCAGGGAGTTAAGGTGGCAGGGAGTATATTAGGTGGCAGGGGCGTAATGGTGGCAGGGGCATTATAGGGTGGCAGGGCAGTATTAGGTGGCAGGGGCAGTACATAGGTATAGGTGGCAGGGCAGTATATAGGTGGCAGGGGCAAGTTTTATTGGTGGCAGGGCAGTTAAATTTGGGGGCAGGGCAGTATATTGGTGGGAGGGGCAGTATTTGGTGGCAGGGCAGTATTTGGTGGCAGGGGCAGTATATGGTGGCAGGGCAGAAAAATTGGTGGCAGGGGCAGTATATAGGTGGCAGGGCAGTATATTGTTAGGCAAGGCAGTATATGGGTGGCAAGGCAGTATATGGGTGGCAGGGGCAGTATATAGGTGGCAGGGGCAGTATATTGGTGGAAGGGCAGTATATTGGTGGCAGGGGCAGTATATTGGTGGCAGGGGCAGTATATTGGTGGCAGGGGCAGTATATAGGTGGCAGGGGCAGTATATTGGTGGGAGGGGTGTATATTGGTGGCAGGGGCAGTATATGGGTGGCAGGGCAGTATATAGGTGGCAGGGGCAGTATATTGGTGGAAGGGCAGTATATTGGTGGCAGGGGCAGTATATTGGTGGCAGGGGCAGTATTTTTGGTGGCAGGGCAGTATATTGGTGGCAGGGGAAGTAGATTGGTGGCAGGGGCAGTATAGAGGTGGCAGGGGCAGTATCTTGGTGGCAGGGGCAGTATATTGGTGGCAGGGCGGTATATGGGTGGCAGGGGCAGTATATAGGTGGCAGGGGCAGTAGTTTAAAAAAATAAATAAATAAAAATGTTACCCCACTGATTTCCTTCCTTTCTCCCCTGTCCGGAGCCGGTGGCCGCTGACAGCAGTGTGCGGGACGCGGAGCGGGCGCGCGATGACGTCATCACATCGCGCGCCTGCCCCGCGGCCTCCTGGGAGCTGAACAGACGGGATCAATAGATCCCAGATGTTCAGCCTCGGCTGCCGCCTGCACCGCGCGGGAGCAGGCGGGCGGCCGTGATGGCAGCATGGCTGGGTCTGTGACCCGGCCCATCCCAGCCGTGTGATGAGGGGGCCCCAGACCGGCGCCGGGACCGGGGCCCGCCAGGGGGAAACCAAGCCTCCCCGGCGACGCTCCGAGCCGGCGCTGCGGCCCGAATCCTGGGGGCCCCCGGGCAGAGGCCTGGCTGTCACTCCACTGAAGAGGGATAGGCGGCTGCCCGGGAGGGCCCCCTGAGATCGTGGGGCCCCCGGGCAATGGCCTACCTGGCCCAATGGAAGAGACGGCCCTGGCACAGAGGGGACGCTACAGAGCACAGAGGGGATACTCCAGAGCACAGAGGTCACTACAGAGCACAGGGGAGACACTACAGAGCACAGAGGGGCCGCTACAGAGCACAGAGGAGACACTACAGAGTACAGAGGGGAGACTACAGAGTACAGAGGGGACGCTACAGAGCACAGGGGAGACACTACAGAGCACAGAGGGGCCGCTACAGAGCACAGAGGAGACACTACAGAGTAAGAGGGAGACTACGGTAAGGGGGGACATACGGCCGGGGGGAACTACAGAGCACAGAGGGGCCCCTACGGCACGGGAGAAATACGAGTACAGAGGGGGGGCTCAGAGTACAGGGGGCCCCTACGAGAAGGGGGGCAATACAGGTAAAGGGGGAGATTCGAGTAAGAGGGGACGCTTTTGAGCAAGGGGGACATAAAGAGCACGAGGGGACGCTACAAAAATAAAAAGGGGATTTCCAGAGCACGAGGTCATGGGCACCACCCCCTTGGGTCGTCCCGGGCCCCTGGGGGGGGCCCCCAGCCCCCTTTTTTAGGGGGACCCCCCCCGGGGGGAAACCCCTCCCCCCCCCGACCCGGGGGCCCGGCCCGACCAGCGAATTTGGGGGCCCCCCCCCCCCCTTTTTTTCCCCCCTCCCCCCTTAACCCCCGGATTTGGGGGTTTCCCCGGGGGCCCCTCCCCATTTTTTGGGCCCAATGGGTTTCTCCCAAAAACCCTGGGGGGGAACCCTCGACCCCGGGGTTCCCCCCGGGCCCCGGGGCCCCCCCAAAGAGCCCCCAAACCCCTTCCCCCAACCCTTTACAAGCCCGGGGACCCTCAAACAAAACTTTCAATTTTTTTATCAATCGGCCCAAACATTTTTCTAGCCCCCCCAAGGGGGCCCCTCCCCCGGCCCCCCAAGGAGACCCTGGGGGCCCCCGAAAGATCCCCAGCGTGGGGGGGACATCCCCCCCCGGGACCCCTTTTGGCCGACCTCGAAGGGGCCCACCCTCCTTTTCGATTTTTCGAGTGGGGGCCTACCCGGGGAACCCCCCCGGTGGGGGCCCCCCCAAGTCCCCGGGGGAGCTTTTTTTTCCCCGGGGAGAAAAGAGCACACCACCTCCCCCCAAAGGGGGTTTACCCCCCGGCCCCCGGGTTTCCTAAACCGGGGACCACGAGAAGGGGGAACCAAGGAGCCCCCAAGGGCACTACAACTATTTGGGGTATACGAAAAGAAACCCGAGCAACAGGGGGGTCCCCTAAAACCCAAACCCCCCCAGAGGGGAGACCCCCTTCCCCAGGGGGGGACCACTACACCCCCCCGAGGCCCCCCCCTTCCCCTTTAAAAGGGAGCCTCCCCGGGGGGCCCCCCCCGGCCCCCAGGGGACCTTAAATTTGGGGGAAGTTTTTGGTTAATAGCTTCCGCCCCCGGGGTTTTTCCCCCGCAACCCAGGAGGGCCACAACAGACCCCGGGGGAACACAACAGACACGGGGGGGTTTTTAAACAGAGTACAGAGGGGCAGCTGGACCCCCCAAGGGGAAACCCAAAGGGCACAAAAAGGGGGGACCTCCAGAGCACGGGGAGACACTACAGACCACAGGGGGTTTCCTCCCAACCCCCAAAAGGGACGTCCCGGGAGCAAAAAGGAACGCAAGGCACAGAGGAGACACACAGAGCAAAGGAAACCCCTCCCAGAGCAAAAGGGAGACAACAGAAAGTTTTGGGATACCCCAGAGCACAGAGGTACCCCCTGAGAAACGGGGGGAAAAGACAACGAGCACAGGGGGAAAAACCCCTTAACAGGGGGCCCCCCAAGCCCCAAGGGGCCCTTTTTCCAGGCACAAAAGGGGATACAAGAGGACGAGGAGACCCCAAAGAGCCAGGGAAAAGCCGGGGCACGGGGGGGAACACAACCAGCACAGGGGGATACCCCAAGAGCACAGGGGGGTCCCTCCCAACAAGGGGGAGCCCACAACAGGGCACGGGGAGGATTTCCCAAAACACGGGAGGCCCACTAAAAAGGGGCCCCAAGGGACCCCAAAAGACAAGAGGGGATACTACAGAGGACAGGGGGAACCCCCTTCCCCCCAGGGGGCGGCCCCCCCTTCCCGGCCCCTTTTGGGGGACCCCCTCGAGCCCGGGGTACCCCCAGGCAAAGGTTCACTGCAAGCAAGGAGAGGGCAGAGGAACGGGGAGGGGGTTAAGGCACCCCCCGGGGTTTTACTCCAAGCCACAGAGGAAACCCCTACAAGCACGGGAAACTACAGAGCACAAAGGGGGACACTACAGGGGGCCACGAGGAGACACTACAGAGCTCAGGGGGGGGTTACTCCAGGGGCACGCGGGGCACACGGGTACAGAGCACAAAGGGGGATACCCCAGACCCACAGGGGGGGTATTCCAGAGCACAAGGAGACACTACAGAGGAACAGGGGGAAACTAACAGCCCAAAGGGGGGAAACGTTACAGAGAAAAGGGAGGGGATACCAAAGGCACAGAGGTCATAAGAGCACAGGGGAGACATACGGAGCACAGGGGGGACACTTACAAGCACAAACCCCTCCCCGGACAGGGGCTCTACAAAAAACAGGGGCCACCCCCCAGGACAAGGGACATAAACACAGGGGCCCCCTACCCAGAGGGGGTTTACCCTAAACCAAACCACCGGGGAGACACTTACCCCACAAAAGGGCCTACAAACACGGGGGACCCCCCTACAAGCACAAGGAAAATACAGACCCCGGGAACCCCCAACCAAACCCCTTTTACCCCCCCCCCGGGGGCCCATTCCCTTTTTACCATTTTTTTGGGGCCGAACAGAGCAAAAGGGGACTTTTCCAGGCAAAAGGGGATACTCCGGAGCAAGGGGGGGCCCTACAGGGCAAGGGGAGACACTCCCGACCCCGAGGGGACATACAGAGCCAGGGGGGAACAAAACAGAGCACAGGGGAGCCCTACAGAGAAACAAAGGGGAAAAAAACAGACACAGAGAGGGACCCAACAGAGCAAGAGGGGAATTACAAGCACAAGGAACATACAGAGCCCCGGAGGTCACTACAAGAAAAAGGGGGTCGCAACAGGCCAGGGGGGGTTTCGCAAAAAACCCACGGGGGGAATAAACCCCCCGGGAAACCCCCCCTCCCCCCCGGGGGCCCCCCTTTTACACCCCCCCCGGGGATTTAAAAACCCCCCCAAGGGGCTAAAACCCCCCCCCAGAATTTCCAAGCCGGGGGACACCTCCGAAAGGGGGGGCTACAAAACCCCCATTTTAGCCGCTCCCCGGGCACCCGCAAAAAAAGGGGAACACTACAAAGCAAAAGGTTTGACATAAAAAGGGGGGAACTACAGACACAGAGGGGACCTACAAGCACAAGGGAAACACACAGGACAGAGGGGCCGCTCCCAGAGGGCAGAGGGACAAAAACAAGCCCCAGAGGGGAGACACATGTATAAGGGGCCCGGGTTTTCAGGCCCCGAGGAGCACAAACAGGGTTACAGAGGGGAGATTTAAAATTTTAACAGGGGGGGGAGTACAGAGCACGGTGGGACACACAGAGCACGGGAAGGGGACACACAAAAGGAGACTACGGGGCCACAAGGGGGTTTAACTCCAAAAGCCAGGGAGACATCGAGCACAGAGGAGACCCAACAGACCCCTTTTGGGGAAAACCCCCCCAAAGGACAAAGGGCCCCACTACAAGCACGGCTGGGGAACATTTTCCCCCCACAGAGGGGAGAAAACGGGGTAACAGGGGGCCTAACCGGGGCACCCGGTTTAACTACAAAGAAACAAGGGGGAAGGACTAAAGAAACAGGGGACGCCCCAGAGAAAAAAAGGGGAGAAAACCTCCAACACAGGGGGCCCTTTTACAGAGTAAAAGGGGATACCCAGAGAAACAGAGGTCATGAAAGGGAAACAGGGGAAAGCCCTTTCAGGAGCAGGGGGGCATTAAAATAGTCACGATGGAACACTACAGATTTAAAGAGGGGATTTAAAAAAAGCCCAGGGGGGATACCCCCAGACCAGGGGTCCACTACGACCCCGGGGGAGACACTACAGGAGCACAGGGGACCATTTACAGACACAGAGGAGACAAACTGAGTACAGGGGGAACTAAGAGCACCCCTCCAGGCCCCCCAAGGGCCCTCCCCCAAAACCCAACCCCTTCCCCCCCATTTTTCCCCTCCCCCTTTTTAAAGCAGGAACCCCGACAACAGGGGTTCATTAGACCCCAAGGAGACCCCCCTACCCCCCCCTTTTTTTGGGGACACTTAAGTTTTTCACCAGGGGGAACCCTCCCCCGGCCCCGGGGGGCCCCCCTTCCCCAAATACGGGGGGGTTTACGAACCCCCCAAGAGGGGTTAAACCCCCAAGCACGGGGGGGGGGGCCCCCATACAAACACAGGGAAAAAACCCAGAACCCCCCAAGAGGGATCACCCCCGACCACCGGAGGGAACCCTCCGGCCCCAGAGGGGGGGGGGGGGGGGGGGGGGGGGGGGGGGGGGCGGGGGACATTTTCCCCCCAACCCCCCAAAGAGGGGGACACAAAGACAAGAAACTACGAGCCCCGAGGGGATACCCCCCAGAGCCCCAAGGGTTCACTACAGAAGCACGGGGGAGACCTACGGGCCCCACAGAGGGGATTTTTCCCAGACCCACAGGGGTCAAACAGAGCACAGAGGGGCCCGCTCCCAACAAAAGGGGGATACTACAGAGGACAGAGGAACACTACAGAGGCAGAGGTCACGCAGACACGGGGGAGACACAAACCAAGCACGAGGGGTTTATTTCCCAGAGCAAAGGGGTCACTGCAGGCACGAGGTCACTGAGAGCCAGAGGGGAGGGGCTACGGCCACAGGGGGGGATACTCCGAGCCAGAGGAAAACACTAAGAGCACGGGGAAAGACCCTACAGAGCACAGGGGGAGGCCATACAGAGCCAGAGGAGAATACAGAGCACAGGGGGATACTCCAGAGCACAGAGGGGCCCTACATCCAGAGCACGAGGGGATACCCCAGAGCACAGGGGGGGATACCCCAGAGAAACAAGGAGACACACAGGGGCACGGGGGGAGACACTACAGAAAAAGGGGGACGCTAAGAGCAAAAAGGGATACTCCAGAGCACAGAGGTCACAAACAGACACGGGGGAAAGGGACACTACAGAGCACGGGGGGGGACATTCAAAAAGAAAGGGGAGACAAAACAGAGCAAAAGGGGAGAACTACAGATCACAGAGGGGGGACACACAGGCAAGGGGACACAAACAGAGCACAGAGGAGACCTCCCAAGCCACAAGGGGACACTACAAGAGCACAGAGGAGCCCAAAACAGGAAGGGGGACACAACAGAGCACAAAAGGAACACAAACAGAGAAAGAGGGGACACAAACAGGGGACAGGGGAGACACTACAGGGACGGGGGGAGAAAAAAAAAGGCCCCAAAAGGGGGACACTACAAGCACGGGGGGGGACACACGGGAGCACAGGGGAGACCCTCCCGGCAAGGGGGGCCGCTACAGACACAGAGGGGGGGGTACAGAGCAAGGGGATACAAACAAGCACAGAGGGGGCCCCCAACAGAGAAAGGGGAGCCAACAGAGCACAGGGGGACACTACAGAGACAGGGGGGGACACCAGAGCACAGGGGGGAACCACCAAGAGCAAAAAGGGGACACAAACAGAGCAAAAAAGAGGACACTACAGAGCACAGAGGGGGGGACTACAGAGACAAAAGGAGCCCACTACGAGCGCGAGGTCATACGGGAGCACAGAGGGGTCCTACGGCCGGGAGAGGTCGCTCCCGAGCACGGGGGGGGGAAAACTACAGCCCCCCGAGGGGGACATACAAGCAAGAGGGGGGCTAAAGCCAGAGGGGAGGTAAAAAAGCCAGGGGGGGGACTACAGAGCACAGGGGGGACGCTAAAAAGAGAAGAGGGCCCACTACAAAGCACAGAGGGGAGACTACAAAACACAAGGAGACGAAACAGACAAAGGGGACGTACAGGCACAGAGGGGGACACTACAGACCCAAGGAGGGACACTACAGAGGGGGACATACAGAGCACAGGGGGCCGTTTTCGGGAGCCAAGGAGACACTAAGGCACGGGGAGAAACTACAAAACCACGGGGAAACCCCAGAGCACGGGGGGGAAACACTACAGAGCACAGAGGAGAACAACAGCCCCACAGGGGGGATATTTCCAGAGACAGGGGAGACATCCCGAGCCCCAGGGGGAGACACTACAGCCCCACAGGGGAACTCCAGAGCAAAAGGGGGTCATACAGAGCACAGAGGGAACTCCCAGACCGGGAAGGGGCCCGCTACAGGGGCCACAGGGGGGTTTCGCTACAGAGCAAAGGGGGGAAACGCAAAACCCCCGGGGGAAAGGAAAACCAGAGGGGACTACAGAGCACAGGGGGGGGTGCCCATCAGGCCCCCGGGGGGCCCGCAAAAAGAGCACGAGGGGTGCCCACTACAGACCCAAGGGGGGAAAAACTACAGAGCAAAAAGAGGGGGGCCCCCCAGAGCCAAGGCCCACTACAGAGCCAGAGGGGCGCTCCCAAAAGCCAGAGGGGATGCCTAAGAGACAGAGGGACTACAACCCAAAAAGGGAGACGTACAGGGGCCACAGAGGGGTGAGCTACAGACCCACAGAGGGGCCGCTAAAACACAAAGGAGACACTACAGAGCAAGGGGCCCGCAAAAGAGACAGGGGAGCCACTCAGAGCACAGAGGAGACATACAGGAACCAGGGGGGACGCTACAGAGCAAGGGGGGGGGACGTTTACAGAGACAGAGGGGACTAAGACACAGAGGAGACTCAGAGACAGAGGGCCGTACAGAGCACAAAAGGGGAAAATACCCCAAGCAAAGGGGTTTTCACTACAGGGCAAAAGGGGGAAAACTAAAAGGAGCACAAGGGGCCGCTACAAGCAAGAGGGGACTAAAAGGCACAGAGGGGTGACACTACAGAGCACGGGGGGAAAAAACACGGCACAGAGGGGACTACGGCCAGGGGGGACCCCGAGCAAAGAGGGGCCCAACAGAGCAAAGAGGGGACTACGAGGCACAGGGGGCCGCTAAAAGAGCACAGAGGGGCCGTTTACAGAGCACGGGGGGGGGGACGCTACAGCCCACAGGGGGGATATTCCGGGACCCAGGGGGGCCGCAACGACACAGGGGGGCCCGTACAGACCCGGGGGGGCCCCGCTACGAGACAAAAGGGGACCGTAAAAGGCACAAAAGGAGCCCTTACAGGCCAGAGGGGTCGCTAAGAGCACAGGGGGGGTTGTAAAAAAACCCAGGGGACACAACAACACAGAGGAAATACAGACCACAGAGGGGAAACGCTAAGGCACGGGGGGGGGACGAAAAGGGGCACAGAGGGGGCCCGCAAAAAAAGAAACAGGGGGAAACTACAGAGCACAGAGGGGGGGAAAATACAGAGCACAGGGGGGCCCCGCCAAGAACAAGGGGTGACACAACAAGCCAGGGGGTCACGCAGGGCACAGAGGAGACACTACAGACGCAGGGGGGAAGGACAACAACCCACAGGGAAGAACAACGGGAGCACGAGGGGGACACTACAGAGCACGGAGGGGACATAAGAGCAAAGGGGAAACAACGGGAGCACAGGGGTTCACTACGGGAGCACAGGGGGGACGTTTTAACAAAAGCACAGAGGAGACATTTCAAAAAAAAGGGGGGGGGAGATACAGAGCACAGAGGAACATACAGAGCACAGAGGAGACACTACAGAGCACAGAGGAGCACTAAAAGAGCACAAGGGAACATTTACAGAGCACAGAGGGGACTACAAGCGCAGAGAGGTCGCTACAGGGGGCGAGGGACGCTACGGAGCCCCGAGGGGTTTGCAACAAAAGCAAGAGGGGGCCGCTAAAAGAGCACAGGGGGAATACGGGGGACAGAGGGGACACTACAGACCCAGGAGGGGAGCTAAAAGAGCACAGGGGGCCCCCCTACAGAGCACAAGGGGCCGCACAGAGCACGGGAGAAAACCCCTACAGAGCACAGGGGGGCCCGCTAAGAGCACAAGGGGCCGCTACAGACCAGAGGGGCCGTACAGGCAAAAAGAGGTCACTTAAAAGGGCACAGAGGGGGACAAACAGACCCAAAAGGGGGGCCCGCTACAGAGCACAAAAAGGGGGAAAACCTACGGGAGGAGACACTACAGAGCACAGGGGGGAAAATTTTTTTTTTAAAAACAGAGCACGAGGGGACACTCCCAGAGCACAAAAGGGGCCCATACAGACACAGAGGGGCCGCAACAGAGCACGGGAAGGGGGATCCCGAGCACAAGGAGGGGTTTCAGAGCACAGAGGAGACACTCCAGAGCACAGCGGAGACACTACAGAGACAGGGGGGCCGCTACAAGCACAGGGGGGACCTACAGAGCACAAAAGGGGGACGCTAAAAGGCGACAGAGAAGACCTACGGGAGCACAGAGAGGACACTACAAGCACAGAGGGACCCCAAAAGAAAAAGAGGGGAGATTTAAGAGCCAAGGGGGGCCCTACAGACACGGGGGGGGGGGCCCGGCTACAGAAAAACAGAGGAGACACTACAGAGCACGGGGGGGAACTAAAACCCACAGAGGAAAACGAAAGGCCCCAGGGGGGAGCTACAAGCACAGAGGGACCCCTACAGAGCCCCAGAGGAACGTACAAAAGCACAGAGGAGACGCACAGAGCACAGAGAGGTTGCAACAGGCCGAGGAACACAAACAGAGCACAGAGGAGACTACAGAGCACAGGGGAAAACGCTACGGGAGCACAGGGAGCGCTAAGGCACGAGGAACACTACGGGAGCACAGGGGGGCCGCTCAGAACAGAAGGGACATACAGAGCAAGAAGGGACCCCCTACAGAGCACAAAAGGGGGGGTTTACAGACCCACAGAGGGGAGAAAACAGGACAGAGGGGAGACTACAGAGCACAAAAGGGGAAAAATACAGGCACAGAAGGGCCCGCTAAAAGAGACAAAAGGGGACCTACAAAAGCACAGAGGGAAAACTACAAGGCACAGAGGGGAGACTACAGAGAACAGAGGGGGACTACAGAGAAAGGGAAGGGACATACAGGCACAAAAGGGGAAACCCCTCCGAGCACGGGAGGGAGACTACAGAGCCCCGAGGGGAGACTAAGAGCAAAGGGGGGGAACAAACAGAGCCCCAGGGGGACACTACAGAGCACAGAAAAAGGACCAACAGAGCACAGAGGGGGACGCTAAAAAGAGCACAGAGGGGACCTACAGGCACAAGGGGCCCTACAGAGCACAGGGGGGAACATTACAGAGCGCAGGGGAAAACCCACACAGAGCACAGAGGGGATCCCTCCAGAGCACGAGGTCCCCCCCCCGAGCACAAAAGGGGGTCGCTACAGGCACGGGAGGAATTACAGAGCCGAGGGGACCCCTACAGGCAATAAAAGATACAGAGCACAGAGGGGACGTTTAAAGAGCACAGAGGGGGACGCTGCAAGCATAGAGGGGCCCTTTAAACAAGCACAAAAGGGGGTTGCTACAGAGACAGGGGGGAGGGTTACAGGCAAGAGGGGAAAATACAGAGCACAGGGGGGGACGTTACAGGGGCACGGGGGGCCCTTTACAGAGCACAGAGTGGAGACCTAAAGAGCACAGAGGGGATGCTACAGCACAGGGGGGAGGGTTACAGAGAAACAGGGGGTCCTACAAAAGCACAGGGGGAGACGCTCCCAGAGAAAAAGGGGGTCCGTAAAAAACACGGGGCCCCGTCGAGACAGAGGGGCGCTACGAGACGGGGGGGACACAAAAGCACAGAGGGGGACACTACAGAGCCAGGGGGGACAAAACAGGCCCAGAGGGGGGACTACAGAGCACAGAGGAGTGCCCACTCCCAGAGCACAGAGGGGCCCTACAGAGCACAGGAGGGTTCGCTACAGAGAAAAGGGGGGACACAGAGCACAGGGCCCATGCAGAGAAACAGAGGAGACACTACAGGGGCACGGGGGAAAGACATTACAGAGCCAGAGAGAATTTCCCAGAGCACAGAGGAGCCCACTACAGAACCAGAGGGGAGACTACAGAGCCCCAGAGGGGAGACACAGAGCACAGAGGAACACTCCCAAGAGCACAGAGGGGACGCTAAGAGCACAGAGGGGGACGTACAGGGGCCCCAGGGGGGGGACGTACGGGTGCACAGGGGGGCCCCCCCACAGAGCACGAGGAGCCCTTAAAGAGCACAGAGTGGGATACGGAAACAGAGGGGACGCTACAGGCCAAGGGGACATACGACCCACAGAGTGGGGGACTACAGAGCACAGGGGGGACGCTACAGAGCCCCGGGGGGAAACACTACAGAGAAAAAAGTGGAGACTACAGAGCACAGGGGGGGGAAAAAGAGCACGAGGGGAGCTACAGGCACAGAGGGGGGGACTACAGAGCACAGAGGGGGGGGACTACAGAGCACAAAAGGGGGACACTACAGAGCACAAAAAGGGAGCTAAAAAAGAGCACAGGGGGGAAGACTACAGAGCACAGAGGGGGACTACAGGAGCCCCAGGGGGGACACTACAGAGCACAGAAGGGACACTACAGACACAGAGGGGACAAACAACCCCCGGGGGCGGGGGGGGCCACTACAGAGCACAGGGGCCACTACAGGGCACAGAGGTCAGTACAGAACACGGGGGCCACTACAGGGCGCAGGTATCGCTACAGAGCACAGAGGTCACTACAGAGCACGGAGGAGACACTACAGAGCACAGGAGACCATTATAGAGGGGGGGGGTTGGAGTCGCGAAAACAGAGCACAGCTATAATCAGTTTCTTGGTGGCCCTGGTGCGCTGGAGTGGGTGGGAGGCAAATATAATGGAGCTTGGGCATTGCTGAGCCTGGGGACCCAGTGCTAAAATCAGAGGCGGAAGGATCGGGTTTTTAAGCGGGAACGTACAGCTGCTACCCGGCCCAACCCCCCTTTGGGAAGGCCCGGGGCTGGGAACGCGGGGGACCCCCGCACCTTTCCCCCAAAATCCCCCGGGCCCCTCTTTTTCGGGAAAACAAAACCTGCCTGGCCCTTAGCAGAGCGGAACCCGTCACACTCCGTTTGCAAACCCCCGGGGAAAGCCTAAGGCCTAACCCTCCCCAGGCGCCGAGCCACAGTGTGTGGGCCGTGGGCGTTGCAATGATATCATCGCATTGCCCGCCCAGAGGCTGACTGGACGCTCAACGTGTAGGGAGATCCTGGAGAGAGGTGAGTAAGTTATTTCTTTTTTTTCCCTCTTTATAACACCAATGGAACCTACCTAAACCATGCCTGCCTGGGCCTTCTACAGCCTACCTAAACCTTACCTGCTTACCTATAGGGGCCCATATAGCCTACCTAAACCCTGTCTGTCTACCTATATGGGCCCCTAAACCCTGCCTGCCTATGTGGGGCCCCCTATAGCCTAAAAAAACATACAAAAAAATAGGACATTACTTACTCAAAAAACACCACAATTTTTTGGGCCATGTTCACAGCTCAATAGCTGGACTAAACTGAACCCAGAAGCTGGCAACTCTGGCCTTTATGCTAACTGGGAAAATTGACAGGTGTAGTTAATTGCAGAGCAAAAGCTCACATACCCCACTACTAGGGGAACAATTAGATGATAAAAAACTGCACACCAACTTAACACCTGTTCACACCAGCATGCAGAAAAGCCGCAGTATAATGCATGGGGAGATTGCACAAATGCAAAAATACCAATAGAACACCACTCACATACCCTCAGTGCATGAGGGGGGTGGTTGTTGGTACTACAATTGCATATAAATAAGGCGATGCAGAAGGGTGCCATAAATACAGATCCATGTAGTGCACCATGCTGGCTTACAACCTATTAGAGACGCCCATACTATTAGATTAGGCGGGCTGCCCAGCACTTTCTGGGTGTCCAACACAAAACACAGGCACCCTCCGCTCCCCAGTACTGTTGGCCAGATAAAAAATATGACACACTGGAAAAATGTTAAATATGAGGTATTAGTTGGTATATAGGGGCCCCAATGTCTTGCGAGTCCCTACACTAACAATTTACAGAAAAAAACATACAAAAAATGGGACATTATTTACTCAAAAAACACCACAATTTTTTGGGCCATGTTCACAGGTCAATAGCTGGATTAAACTGAACCCAGAAGCTGGCAACTCTGGCCTTTATGCTAACCGCTATACCCTACCTTAACCCTGCCTCCCTACCTTTATGGGCCCCTATACCCTAACTAAACGCTGGCTACCTATATGGGGCCCTATAGCCTACCTGAACTCTATGTGGACCCAACCTTTCATAACTAATTACTAACCCCTCCCTTTCAGTCACATACATTCCTGACCCTCCATGCACCTGTCTGTATATACATGCACTGGCTGACGGCGCAGGTTCATATACTGTCCCCATGGCAGGACCATAGACTAAATCAAGCACTTCTCACCTTTTGTCTCACCCCTATACCCACACAGATTGTAAGCTCTTGCGAGCAGGGCCCTGACACCGTATGTTTGATTTGTCACTAATTGTGTAATATTTATGGGGCTTTTTTGTTGCCTATACTTCTACCCACTACATTGTAAAGTGCTATGGAATATGTTGGTGCTAAATAAAATTATAGAGTGAAATCTTAAATATACATATATTTTAGTCCATTACTTTATGGGCCCAGAGAGGTGGGAATTTTTTTTTTTTTTTTTTTAAACCACTGTTTTCTTAAAGGGGTTTTGCCACAAGTGGGGAACACGTCCTCCACTCGCAGCCCCGGCTGGAGAGCTGGTCGCGCTTGCACAGTCAGTCTCCATTCTATTCTATGGGATTTCAGAGTACAGCCGGTGGTGCGTTCGGCTCTGCTTGGAACTTCCATAGAGCAGAATGGAGATTCGTGCGCAAGCGCGACCGACTCACCAGTCTCCACAGAGAGGTTCAGGGGCCCGTTCCCAAGATAGATACGGGACCCGCACCTATCAGACAATGGTGGCATATCCTAACAATATGCCATCATTGTCTATGGTGGCAATACCCCTGTAATTCTGCTGATAGAGGGGTTTTCTCACCACGCAATTTCAAAAAGCCACAGGCAGCTTCAGACTCACACTTCCTGGTAAGGTTGTGGATATTGACATATCTGCTCTGCTATTTCTAGCCGACCCTGTTAGGGTATGTTCACACGGTGTTTTTGGATCTGTAAAAAAATCGCATCCAACCTGCAAGTGATTGGATGCGTGTTGGCTGCAGCAGGATCGCTCCCTATAGTTTTAAACAGGGCTCCTGCTGCGTCTTTCGGATCAAGAATTGACAGGACAATTCTAAGAATGGATCCGAAAGACGCATCGGCGATCACGCGTCTAAACGCCGATGCGGGTTTTACATTGCGAGCAATGTAAATCACACTGCTCAATCCTAGATGTGTGTTTGAGTCCGTTTAGACAAATACAAACACGCATCTAATAACGTATGTACTCACGGACTCAACACGCCGGGTGAACATAGCCTTACAGTGATGTTAGGAGTCATCCTCTTAGCTATACTCCGCCATCTTGTATCTGCCTTCCATTTTAGTTATTCTCTCATATAAAAGCATATTAGTCTGCGAAGTTAGACGTAAAAGAAGCCGAGTGACATCTGAGTTGTACATGGAATGCGTGAACATGAGCAAGCTTCTTACCTCACTCACGGGGCCCCTCAAGAGAACATCCACCCGGCCTACTGCACAAGTTTCTATGTTTTTCTATTTCTTGTATAAGGGTAATTGAAACCTATTAATGCCTTAATCCACAGGTGTCAAACTGGCGGCCCTCCAGCTGTTGGGAAACTACAACTCCCATCATGCATTTGTATAATCTATAACAGTGGGCATGATGGGAGTTGTAGTTTCCCAACAGCTGGAGGGCCGCCAGTTTGACACCCCTGCCTTAATCCAAACGCCTGAAGAGTAGTTAATGACCAAAACATTTTTTTTTTAGTTTTTGCCTCCTTGCGTTTCAACAGTTGTAACTTTTTTTATTTTTTCAATGACGCAGTTGGATGAGGCCTCGTTTTATTCAAGACGAGTTGTACTTTATGGGGGAATAGTTTAAGTTCACTTCTAAATAATTGCAGAATTTTTAAGGGTTTTTTTTTTTTTTTTTGACACTATTAACATTTCACACTTAATAACTTGTTAGATTAATTCTACAGCTTATTACATGTGGATACCTAATAGGTGTAGGTTTTTGTGTGTAATGTATGCATAATTTATTAAATATTTAATTTAAATCACAAGGGGGTGCACACGTTATTGCTGGTGGCTAAGAAGTGTATCCTAAGACATTGGTTGGAGGAGAGTGTCCCGACAAAGGATGAAGCTCTCCTATTGATCAAGAGATTGCTAACCATAGATAGGATTGAGGCGGAAACAAATAAGAGCTCTTTTATCTGAGAGTTCTTTAAAAAAATGAAGAGTTTTATAGTTAAAACTTTTTCAGATGAAGAGGTCGGGGCGCTGATGGATCACTTTCGCACTTCTGATTACTACCTCAGGGAAAAGTTGGCTGGGTCCTCGGGCAGACTAGAGGTAGGAGATGATACATGACCAGGGAACGTATAGGTCGTCTAAGAAAGGTTACAAGGGAGGAATTCCCGCACTGGGTAGGTGATCTTATCATTTGATTATTCCTTGATGAGAAAGGGTGGTTTCATAAAATTTTTGGGTGATAGATTTTTCCATTTCCGGGGTTGCTGGTGGTGGTGGGGAGGGGCTTTTATAGGGATTAGTTTAATGATTGGCTCGGTTTATCTTTTATGGATGTTATAATTAAATGGAGAAGTTTAAGTATTAACAGAGCATTTAAATGTTACATATTGAAGTTTTATCTATATATTGCGATGTGATTGTAAAGGATGATATCTTTTCTTCTCAATAAAAATCATTGTTTTAAAAAAAAAAAAAAAAATATTTAATTTTTTTTAGACTTGTTTTTCCCTTTTTTTGTTTTTTAAATCCGAGGAAGGGATAACTGTTACATTACTAGGTAAAAAAAAAAAAAAAAAAAAGTATTAGCATATTCATATATGCCAATACATTATGATCTGTGTCAACACAGGCAGTGATCAGGGCAGCACACAGTCTGCCCTGATCATTAGCTTGTTACACACAGCCAGCCCTGGGGCTACTTTAGGTCCCCAAGGCTGATTGTGCAGCCGTTCCCCGGGCTCGGTCGGGTCACTGGAAGTCCGGATGACCTGACAGAACAGGGAAACCCATTGATTGCGCTGCGGTGACGGACTGCGGCAATCAAAGGGTTAAAGCACCGGGGAGCGAAGGTTTCCCCCGCTCCCCGGTGCTTGTAGGAGATGCTCTGGTAACAGGGCTGTATAGTACAGCCCCATTCTCAGTGCTGCTGTGGCGCAGCATACTCCGATGTCTGCAGCGACGTCTAAAGACGTTGCTGCAGACGAACGACCCGAAATGCCCGCCATCAAAAGACTGTGGGCGGTCGTTAAGGAGTTAATCTTGTGATATCTGGGCACGTAGCCAGAAAAATCCTTTAAATACTGAGCACTCCTAATAAACGTTGGAACACATCCACTTGATACACAGTTGCTGGTGTACATGTGTCTGTTTTCTCCAGGCCTGTTAATTGATCTTTAATTAGAAACTCTACAACCTACTCAGGGAACCTTTGACGTCCCCCATGAGACCGCAGGAGATTTATAAACCGTAGTGCACAAAGTTACAGGGCTCCAAAGGGTGAAACCTTGTCATTTACTTAGGTAAACAAAATCTCGAGAGCGCGATCGAGAGATTCCCATCAGCTTCAGCAGTTCCGTTTAGGGCCTTCATTACAGGGGTGGCACCAGATCCATTACCAACAGCGCCCAATGGACCTCATTGACTGCAATGGAATCTGCTAAGTATTAACAGGTGTTAAAGTAAAATGAACACGCTGTGTAGGCCTTGTATTATCTTAATTCTAATTTCTGTTGCTTTAACTTAAGAAATAAAAATGAAAGCTTATTAGCGGAAGAGCACAAGGTCACTTGATAGAGATACAATGGTGCATTGAGTAGAGCACACCTGTGTGGTTCAGCTCTGAGAATAGTGTAAAAGACCTTGACAGGTAGACGCCTTCTCGGCACAACGCTACCATAGAATACAATGAAGAGTAAGGGGGGACATGTATGAAAACTGTCTTGGGCTAAGACTTTGTTGCCCATAGCAACCAGAGCACCCGTTTCATTTTTTTCAGAGCTCTATCTGAAATAAAAAAGGGAACTGTGGTTGCTATGGGCAACAAAGAAAGTCTTAGACCAAGACAGTTTTCATACATGTGGCCCTAAGGGTATGTTCACACTGTGTATTGCAGCACGTATAGTATGTGCCGCAATACGCCGTGTGCTTTGGAACCATGCGCTGATCTGCATGTCTTTCCAAAGCATGAAAGGGGGGGCCCCTGCCAGCCCCATTGACTTGCATTACTCACGGTGCGCCATTCTCTCCCCTCCCCACGTGTACAATACGATCATATTGTACACGTGGGGGTACGACGCATAATCCATAGCTCTTAGCGCTATGGATTACCATAATTGCAGCACGCATTTTACCACATATAACGCAATACGTGGCAAAATGTGTGCCAAAATAAGCCGTGTGGACATACCCCAAGTCTCTGTATGGCCAAAAGTGAGTCGTGTCCAGAAATCAGTTTAAATACCAAATTATTATTCACAATTTACTAAAGCCCAACATTAGGTTTTTTAATCTGTTATTGGCTAGAATAGATTAAGCAATTTCATGTTTTCTGGTCTATAAACCGTTTCGGGATTTGTTTTCCGGAGTCATTTTGATTCACAACCAACCTGTTTGTGTGTGAGTTCATGTCACTCTCCTGCGGTAGTCAGCTGGTGACAAAGAATGACCCTATTTTTTTTTTTTTTTTTTTTAACCATTTTTATTGCCTTAGAAGACGAATCGCAGCATTATCGGTACCGGCGCGGGTGCCGACTGGCAGCCTGACTGCGCTTACCTGCCGACGGAGAGTGGAGAAAGGACGGAGGACAGCCAGCTCGCTCCAGGAGGCTCGGGCCACTCATCATTCGGCGGGCTCCGGTCGACAGGCGGGACACCGCAGAGCCGACGCCTGGACCCCGGACCCATCATCTCTGGTGCGGTGAGTGGTAGCTGGGAAAGACTGTCCCTGGACACCCCAGGGGACGCGCCGGGAGACCCCCTCTGAGACCAGTCTGGTATTTAATCGGCTGGAGACACGGGAGAGTGGTTGTCTGGTCGCCGCTAGCCCTTACAACACTGCCAGTCTTACACCCCCAGCTAGTGCCCCACTGTGTTGCCGGGGCCCGACTGTCCAGAGGTGGGAGCCGGAAACTTTGGACTACTCCTATGGCCTCTGATAGCAGATAAACTGTGCACTTAGAGGAGAGGGGGAGCCCTGCCACAGCTCTTGATAGCTCCTGCTGCTGAACCGCCTCAAGCAAAGCAGAACTGTGCCCAGATAAGAGAGGAGGCTGACCCCATCTCCTCCTTGCAAAACTTTAGAGTCTACGGCTCACGAGATCGCCTTTCATTGGACTGGCATAGAAGCCGCTATCCGGACTTTCGGGACTTTGTAGTAATATACTGCGCCACCAAATATTAGTAGTGGCTAATAGATAAATACCAGCCGGAACCTTCAGATCCTCATATTAACCCTCACAATATCGGGAAAGGTGAGGCGTGATATTCGTTGAAATTGTGGGTTCATACTTAGGGAGCTCTTAGTGCCGCCGGGAAAGGAGAGTGATCTTGGAGTGGCCCGGGAGCGGGTGGTTGTGCTCCACCGGCACATGCAGAGTTAAAATAACACAACCGTTCTCATATAGTGCTAAGATACGCAGCTTTACAGTATTTAGGGGTGTATAATTATCTCTCACTGTTGTATTACCTGTAACTCTTAGCTAAAACACAAGGGTTTTCAAAATAGACAAACGAGAAACTACTGTGCTGTTACACGTGGGTGTGACAATTGGTAACTTACCTGTATTCGAGATGTGAAAGCAGGGTCTAAGATTCCATAGCAACCTGACCCATCTCTCCCTCTTTTACGTAGTCAATAGGTAAGCTTTGATGTAGAGACTTAGCGTTCCCTCTGTCTTTTCAATTGCTTCTGATCAGTACCACATCCTAATAGTAGGTGATTGTAGCACCATAGTCACCCACTCAGGGTCACCCCTATCAGGGCAGTCGCCTAAAATCCGCTCCTCCAAAAGGGATCAGCTGAGTATGGACAATTCGTATCAAGAACACCTCAACAGCATCACAAGTCCTCAGCGAAGGTACGCCCCCACACCACGACTTACCCAAACCAGAGCGCAGCAGCCGCAGCGGGTACGAAATACCACATCTGGCAACTTAAAATCATCCAAGATGGCTGCGCCACAACCAGGCGGTCACGCAAATGGCGCAAACCAAACAGCTAGCAGCCCACAAACCGCATTCCACGAGGCCGAGGATGTCCAGTCTCCGGCGCTCACCTTGGCGCAGGAGGTTTCAAATCTAATTTTACCAGTCTTAGACAGGAGAATTGACCTAATACAGGCCTCAGTTAATGCGGCCCTCGCCCAAATCATGGCCAACGCACAAAAAAATCGTAGATTTGGAATCCAGAGGTGTGTCAATAGAGGAGGATGTCACTAGGGTGGAGAGTACCACTTCCTCTAACCAGTCGTCCATTGAAGCCCTACAGGCGAAAGTCGACGACTTGGAAAATAGGGAAAGGAGCAATAATCTAAGATTCATAGGTGTGCCTGAGCAGATCCTCCCTGACCTGTTGGCCTTGTACTTAGTGAGAGACCTGGTAACAGCCCTGGAGTTGGACCTCCCTAGAGACCCCCTTCTGGTAGAGAGGGTTCACAGACTGGGAAGGCGGGGAGAGCAGAGAGGACGACCCAGACCCATTATAGCACGATTTCATAATTGGGCTATCAAGGAGCAATTTCTCCGAGCTTATAGACAAAAACAGGGGGGGTGCGGGTCCAGGGAGAGAAAATCCTGATTTTTCAGGATTTCTCCGCGCAAGTGTCTCTAAAGAGGAAGGAGTTTCATGAGGTCTGTCGGCACCTGCACGACAACAATGTGCGCTTCCAGCTGGCCTACCCTGCGACACTCAGAGTGCACGAAAATGGCCAAATGATCACGTACTCGTCGCCGGAGGAAGCGGCCAGACACTTCCTACCCGGAGTGGGCTAGGGAAAGATGACGTGGTCCATTTTGTGGGTGCTACTGCTAATAAGCGAAGTTTCATCAAGTAACATAAAAGGTCTGAACTTAGGAGAGTACAATTTAATACCGTCACTGTATCTCAGGTTTATTAGAGGTTGCTAGGAATTCATAGCTAGGTTGTAATGATAACCTTAATTGTCATGCTGTTACTAGTTCTATGTTGCATAAATTTGTGTTTAGGGTATTATTTGGGTGCGCGCTGTCCGGATTCTCCCCTCCCTTGGGCCGTTAGGGGCCCTCTCCCCCAACTATACTGGGTGGGTCTGGGTGCTCGCTGGGACACTGAGGCTCATCGGTTTTTGGTTTATTTCAATTTAAATGTACCCCCTTTTCGTGACACAGGATGAGTCCTCACACAGGTTCAGCAGAGGAGGGGAGTTCCCACTCAGATTTAAACAGAATTTCATGGAATGTCGCAGGGCTCAATTTACCTGAGAAACGCAGGAAGGTCCTCCTTCAGCTGAAAAAGCTAAAGGCAGACGTGATGTGTCTCCAGGAGACTCACTGGTAGACAGACAATTACACCCCGATCCGGGCACCATGGCTGGATCCTCCGGTGGTTGCCACTTATAAATCCAAATCAAGAGGTGTAGCAATATACTTCAAAAAAGGTCTTGTGCAAGAGGTGGTGGACCAGCATGTTGATGTCGAAGCCGGTTTTTTTTCCTCAGGGGGGATGATAGCACATAGGATGGACACCATTTTTAACCTATATGCCCCAAATCAGCCGAATGACCAATTCTTTGCAGAGGTGGTGGGGTTTCTACTCCAGAGGGACCGAACAAATTTATTGATCCTAGGCGATTTCAACCTGGCACCTAATTCCAGGTGGGACAGATCCGGCCATTCTCAAGAACAGGATGCAATACACCCGTCCCTGCAGTTGCTGATGGACACGCTGGAGGTCTTCGACCACTGGAGGGCTGCTAACCCGACTGATAGATCTTACACGTGCTACTCGGCAGCGCATGATACCTTTTCGCGTATTGATTTGGCGCTGGTCTCATCATCTTTATGTCTGGAGGTGGTGGACTCAGATATATATCCGATAACAATCTCTGACCATGGACCCATAGCCATTACACTAAAACGACTAGATTTTGCGAGAGCCACCAGAACGTGGAAATTCCCAAGCTATCTTTATGAATCAGAAGAGTTTCGGGATTTCCTGCGTGTCCATTGGCAACAATATTTTAGTGATAATAGAGTTCATGAAGGTGATTCCCCATTGCTATGGCTGACAACTAAGGCTGTTCTTAGAGGAAACATAATTAGCTATGTTAGCGCTAAGCGGAAAGCAGCTAATGATAAATTCAAAATCCTACAGGAACGGCTGAAAATGGCCCAGACGGAGCATATGACCACCGCCACCCCACAGACAAAGGAGAAATTCAGGGAAGCAAAAGAATTACTCGAGGCATTCCTGCAAGGCCAGGCGGTGTGGCATGTTAGAGCTACGCAAAACAAATTTTATAGATGGGGAGGGAGACAGAGTGCAATCCTGTCTAAAATGACTCGCGCATGGAAATCGCAAAGCCCAATTGCAACAATAAAATGCCCCAGCACAGGCCGCCTGCTTAAAGACACAATAGATATAGAGAGGGCATTCATGACATACTATGAGGAACTTTACAGAGCCAGCCCCCACGATCGGATTAAGGTAACGACATTTCTAGATGGCATACAAGTGCCAGGTCTTGGGGAGGAGCAGCGGGCCAACTTGGAGCGGGAGGTGTCGGTGGAGGAGGTGCACAGTGTTATAATGTCGGCTGACAACGAGAAGACGCCAGGGCCAGATGGCTTCTCAGCCGAATTTTATAAAAATCCTTAAAGCTGACATTGCCCCGCACCTGACGAGATTATTTAATGATATTTTCTTACGTTCCCACACGGTAGAGTCCTTCTTCGATTCCAGGACTACGTTGATCCTGAAGCCCAATAAGGACCCCGCTCTCCTAATGTCTTATAGGCCCATCTCCTTACTCAATCATGATTACAAGCTTCTGGCTAAAGTAATTGCTAACCGCTTCCAAACATTTCTATCGAATATTATCCACCCTAACCAGATGGGATTTGTATCAGGGAGACACTCGGTTCGGAATGTCAGGGTGGCGGCCGGGGCGGCCCAAGAAACATCGCACTCAACGTCCATGCTCCTTAGTCTTGATGCAGAAAAAGCATTCGACAAGGTCTCGTGGCCGTTCCTGACTGCCGCCCTGGCACGGAGGGGGTTTGGCCCAGTTTTCCTGGGTTTCTTGGATAGCCTACAGGAGACGTGCTCCACATCGTTGCTACTTAATGGTCGTGTGACACAAAGCATAGATTTATTTAGGGGAGTTAGACAGGGTTGCCCCTTGTCACCCATTTTATTTGATCTTCAATGGACCCACTACTTTATTACATATCCCAAAACCAATTGTTTCAGGGCATCATAAAAGAAGATATGGAGATAAAACTGACTGCCTATGCAGATGACCTCCTCCTAATGATTAGAAATCCAAGAAAGACACTCACACGCATCTTAGGGGAAATAGAGGAGAAGGGTCGACTCTCAGGATATGAAATTAATGTAGATAAAAGTGAGGGGCTGCTCCTGAAGGGTCCGGCCAGACCAAATTGGTTTATCGGGTGTAAAATTCACTGGTGCACCCCTCTATACGTTACCTGGGGGTATTGATCACTAGAGACCCGCTGCTCCTCATCAAACAAACCTAGATCGTTTTATAACGGCGGCGCACAAACATTAAAGTCATGGGTTGGACTGCCCCTCAACTTTATGGGGAGAGCAAATTTAATTAAGATGGTGGAATTCCCCAGGGCCCCAATATCTTTCAAATTTCTTCCAAAATTTTCTTACGACCAAGGGTGTTGAGCAAATCAACACCAAAGTACCCTACTTTTATATGGAATGAAAGGAGAGCACGGATCCCCTTAATATCTGTGTCAACCAAAGTCTAATGGGGTCTTGGGTTTCCCAATATAGGATTATAACTTGGCTGCATTGGGAAAATAACATGGCGGACTGGAAGCAGAAAACTGAGGTGTTTTTCGAGCAGCGCCTTAGACCGTTTTATTTTCTACCAAACATTTTTCTCATAGACTTTCTGCATCTCCCGTTTAGGGGATCCCTGGCGAGATCCCAAAAATTTTGATGCCC
>JAODAL010004259.1:0-159530 GCA_025379985.1 Phyllomedusa bahiana | reverse complement strand
CAAATACCCTCGCAGACGGTTTTCGGACTTGAAAACCGTCTGTAAACTGACGGCAATATTTTACATTGATTTAAATACAAAATCCATTCAGTAGTCCCTACTTTGTGGATTTTCCGCCGGAGGGTTTTTGACACCGCCGGCGTTCCTAAAAACTTACAACATGTTCATTTTTTCTGCTCGGTTTTTGGGCAGAACATGAACATGTGGGTAGGGGGACAGCTTGAATCCAAAAATTTCCTGGACAAATCCGTCCCATAGTGCCAAAAAAGACAAATTACCGGTCGGAAAATCCGCCCGGTATTTTGTGTTTGCTGTGTAAACACTCCCTAAGGGTTTATGTTCAACTGTTCCATAAAAAAGAGTCATAGCGCACGTAATGCACTTGCGTTATCTACAAAAGAATGCTAGTGAAAGAGAGGAAAAAGGAACCAAAGTAAAGAAGGGGGAAAAGAGAGGAAAGAGAAAGGATGGAGAAAAAAAAATGATAGAAAGTGGGGTAGGAAAGGAAGGAGGCATTTATGATGTCCATTTTGATCTGCCCTCCCCCACACATGAAGACATTATCTGTTCTATCTGGACAGTCAGAAAATCAACTAAATTGTATGTATTTTTTTTTTTCTATACTGTACGGTCACACCTCACTGACCTGTTCAAAAATAGTTTGCAGGGGTCAGTAATTTTCTTAAAACTCTATTTATTTAAGCATTTTCCCTTAAAAACAAGTAACTTTTTTGTCCCAATACATATGCTACTTGCTGTTTAGAAGTCCGATAGCAGCCAGTAATAAGTCCAAGCCCCTCATGACCTGCACAGCAGTAGCAGGAATAGTGAAGCTCTGCATGTCAGCCATTCTGCCGTGCCTGTGATTTATGGGCCCCTTCCCTGTAAACCTCACACGGAAGCACAGCAGCGAAAACCATACCCCCCCCACACTTGATAAGGAAGTTTGCCATGTTGCTGGTCTGTAGGAAAAGGCCGGCAGCAACTCCTCAGCGGAGCTCTCTCTCTCCGTGCTGGCTGATTACTGGAGCAGCAGAGGAGAGCACGAGGACTGCTGCCCAGCGATCAGCACTGACAGTGCAAGGGAGAGAGTGGAGAGAGAAAATTTCCCAGCTCCTGCTTCACTGGGCAGGGTAGGTGGCTGCCTGTGTGGGCACCCTGCGCTCATGGGCCCCCGGGCAGGTGCCTACCTTGCCCAATGGAAAGGACGGCCCTGCATTTACCATATCCTATCACAGGCCATATCGTGATCCATTGATTTTTGCTTCTTTTTGTTTGATTTTGTATTTTTTTTTTTGGGGGGGGGGGCATTGCATTCCTTTCGTTAAATCCACTTCACCTCTATTGTTATTTAGTTCCCTTGATGAGAGTACTTGAGTAGAAGAACCAGCTGGGGATTTCACTAGAAAATAGAGCAACTGTATAGACAGAAAGGGGGACATGTATGAAAACTGTCTAAGACATTTTGTTGCCTATAGCAACCAATCAGAGCTCACCTTTCATTTTTTTTCAGAGCACTATAAGAAATCAAGGGGAGCTCTGATTGGTTGCTATGGGCAACAAAGAATGTCTTAGCCCTACACAGTTTTCATACATGAAACTGGGCTTCATTTTTAGAGCCATTGTTTAGCTTTTATCAAGGACAAATGAGAGTTCCTTTGAGTGTTGATAGTCACAGCCCAGACTAAAGCCTCCAGTTGACAATAGGATGCTGCAGCCGCTCATCAGTGCTCACTAACCAGGACCAAAGTTGTCAGGGTGCAGTAAATTGTGCAGTTGCTCAGGGCTCAAAGCCCCACAAGAGCCACAAGGGGAATTTGACCCCTGAGGAAGCTGCCACTTAAGTAGCGATACACGTGGGGTTCCCTCCATCCCCACCAACTGGACCTTATTGCTTTATTTATCTTTTTTGCTTACTCTTCGTCCATTTTTTGTATGTTTATTTGCCTTATTCATTATACAGACAGTTCCCGACTTACAATGTTCCAAGTTACATCTGTCCCCTAGTTACAAAGAGAGACTTATGGGGCATGCTGGCACTTGTAGTTCCATATTCCAAAGCAAATTTTAGCTGTGGAACGACAGTTCCAGCATGCCACAGCAGCACATGAGGTGAAAATGAGGTGAAAACTTCGGAACAGGGGCACAAACAGCAAAACAAATGTAAAAACCCTTCGCTGCAAAAACTAAAAAAAAACTTTTGTGCTGGAGTTACATTAAATAAATATAAACTTTCCGACTTACATACAAATTCAACTTAAGAACAAACCTACAGTCCCTAACCCAGGGACCGCCTGTATTTAGTTACTGTTAGTGATATGTTGTTATTTTTTTGATTTTGGGTCCTATGACATGGTGGGGATGTTTGGCATCTAGCTTGCACTGGTAACTTATTGGTTGTACCCGCCATCCTTTATAGTCCACAAGGGAAATTTGGGGCACCACAATCAATATTACTGGATCAGGTTAAGATAAGTTTTATTATTTTCTGGGAATAAAATGTGTCATTATTATCAGTGGTCAGTAAGTTAGGTATTTTTATTAATTAATACCCATTTTAGCCCCCAACCATAAAAACAACTCTCTTTGTGTGCCAACAAAATGAAAATGGCCAACTTCATTTTTTAAGGGGCATCAAAGGGGTTTAGTTACTTTCTAGGTAATACATTTTACTCTGCAAAGACAAAGGTGTCATTATAACTGTGTTGGAGAAGAAAGGGTTTTATCCTGTCAAAACCACATTATTACTGTCTTGGTGGCACAAAGAAGCATTACTGTTTATTAGCAGTATTCCTGTTGTATAGGAGGCACAAAGGGGGCATTACTACTGCACAAACTGGAGCAGTTTTACCATGTGAGGCTCAAAAGGGACACTATTACTTTGGGGGGGACAAAGCAAGGTAATTTTATTGCGTGGTGCACTCTTTTTCTACCTGTGCAACAAATGTCTGTTGGGCGCTATTATTTTTGGAGCACTATCTCCCTAACACTATTTTTTTCAGGGATACTACTTGTGTGGCAAGCACGTGGCTTTGTTTTATGTGAGATAAAGTAGCTCTCTTTTGGTACTGTTTGGGTGTGCCTATAAATGTATTTATTTTATATCATTATTTGCTGCACAGATACGGAGAAATGCTTTTTTTATTTTTTGGATTTTTTTCACCCTCTACCTTTTACTTGTGAACAGGGTCCCAGCTCCTATTGTATAAGCTGATTTTTTTTTTACTGGTCTTTAAAAGGAACAACGGGCAGCATGAAATAGTTGCAGGGTACCCGATCCTAACCACTTGTTTTACTCTGAAACGCTGCAGTGCTCCCAGGTAAAACACCCAGTGAAGTTGTGCCAGGTACAGGAGAGATATGCGACGCCCAGGAGAGATGCGTCTGATGTGAGGCTTCTCTCTACTCCCTTAGCTTGACTGACAGCTCTCTCCCTATAGACAAACATATGACATAGTGTCGGACTGGGGTGCTTTGCGCCCACAGGTAGAGTTGATTCTAGGGGCCCACCAGCTGAGCTGATTCTGGGCCCACCAGTGGAGTTTACTTTAGAGGTCCATCCTACAGACTGTACATGCCTCCTATACTCTGCCTCTTGCTTTTTGACTCTTTTTCTATGCTCTTTTTGCGTCTTCTTAGGATGTATATTCAGTTAAAAACAACTCCAAGTCTACCATGCTCAGGGGGCCACCAGGGGTTTCCACTTTTCCCCTGTGGGACAGTCTGTGGCTGATGGGAGATAGCTGTCAGTTAAGCTGTGGAGGTGGGGAGAAGCGTAACATCGGACTCTTCTCCCCGCAAATCCGACTCATCTCCCCGCACCCGTGACAACTTCACTTGGTGTTTTACCCTGGAACACCACAGTGTTTCGAGGTAAAACACACATAGTTAGGATCGGGTAACCTGCAGCTATTTCATGCTTACCGTTGCTTGGGCAGCATAAAGTTGCTGACAGGTTTCCTTTAATATCTGATTTTGTTTGTACTTTTAGCATTTATATTGTAAAGAGTTACATATTTTTCGGATGCTATGTAAGATAATAAGATTTTATTATAAACATGCCATAATGGCACCCTTAGTGTACAGACAGAATTAGCTTCTTCCTGAGGTCTCTAAGGCAGATTTTAGAAACACTCTCTGGTATCCTATCGCATCACTGGAAAATCCACTGACCCGATCAAAGGAAAGAGCCCTTTTGGTCATGCAGCAATTTTTCTGTACCATGGTGATCAAGAGGTTATACAGCCAAGCCATTAGCTAGGCTGCAATTAGGAGCTAGTCTGTCTATTGCTCAAATGAATTGTATCCAGTTCTAGTAAAAAAAAAAAAAAAAATACATTAAAGGGGTTTTGCCACGAAGTAAAATTGACGTGGGAAGTTTGTAAATCAAATAATAAACATTTTCACCATTCATTATTTTTTACAAATTCTGCACCGTTTTTGTTTTAGCTGCTCCTTTAGTGATCCATTGTTTACAGCTCGTCAGGGGATACGACCAGGGCTGTGAGCTCCTCAGTCCTGGTCGCACATGCTCAGACATCACCTCTCCTCTCAGGCAGCTGCTGAGTGTTCAAATCCCAGCTGCTGTCATTCTACTCCCGTCCTCTGTGCTCTTTAGTAATTAGTCAAATAGTGCAAATAAATAAAAAAGAAACTTCAATCAGGTCTGTGCATTGAGAACGAGAAATAAAATCCACAGGTTTGGTTCCTGCAGGGATTTGAACCGAGGACCCTTGTGCCTGGAGGCAAAAACTTTACCTCTCAGCTACTCACAATGCTTTACATAAACAGACCTTTCTTTGACTATAGAGAGGAAAGGCCTGGTGATGTCATCCTGCTGGGTCACATGATCTGCAATTCAAACAAATCACACACGCCTCCTTCTGAGCACACAGCTGAAGAGCAGGATACAAGAGGTATGAAATTAGATCGTGGCAAAACCCGTTTAAGAAACAATGAAAAACAAACAGATGTAGAGTGATATCCACAATGCTAACATATATACAGTGTATGAAAATCATGGGTTTATAAAGAAAAACATGCATAATAAAATAAATAATGTGATAACCATCACTGAATAAAGCACTGTTTTACTTGTGACAAACTTCTGAAAATAATTAATTTTACAGAATTATTGATCTAATTAAGTATTTGATTATATTTTAAATATAATTTCTAATGATAATTTAAAAAATCCAATGTAATCACAAAAATACTAGTATTTAACAATAATCTGAAAAGTTATAACTAAACAAGGCCAAAATTTAAAAATGTCCAATATAAATCAGACAAGATAGTCATTGACTAACTAAAGGCATCACTTGTATACATTACTGTAACTGAATAGAGATCAAGGTGTCATGGATTAGAAGAGATCAAGCACTTTAAGGAGGGTAAATGTTTTCCACATCAGGTAAAAGAGACTGTATTTCTATTTAAATGGACTGTTTAGTAACTGAGAGACTGCTTAGCTGTTAATACAAAAGAAAAGTTTTACATAGTTATAATATTGCCTGTATATATGGCCTGTTGTGTGTAAGGTTTGACGGGTCCTAGCTTGTTGAGGTTGGCAGTCTATGATACTCAAAGGCATCGCTGGACTCCATTACTTTTCTTGACAATGTGGGTAAGTCATTGCATGGCTATCAACTTACTGAAAGCCAGGGGGCGGGATTCTTGCAAATAAGTTACAAGGAATCTGTGGAACACCACTTGCCATTTATATGAGATAAAGGTGGGTTACGAAAAGGTAGACTGTCACTCTACAGTAGAGCAGCTCACCAATAAAATGACCACCAGAATGTATCTAAAACAACTGTTCAGCAAACTACTGCATATGGGACTCCAAAGCACTGTCAGAAAAGGCTTTAATTTTTACAGCAGTATCGAAATTGGGCCTCCACTGATTGGCAAAGTTGCATTCTTTCATGAGTCATGTTTTCTGTTTCACCAAATGGATGAACATGTCAGGTAAGAAACATCTGACAACAAACATCCTGCAACCATTCCTGGAAGAACGCAAGCTGGTGGTAGCAACATTATGGTCTAGGAAACTTTTTGTGGCATTCTCTGGCTCATTTATTCATGTGGAAGACACTCGCAACCGATTTGTGTATGCAGCCATGTTTCCAGGTCAGGTACACCCATACATGCTGATTACCTTCTCACGGCGGATGGGATCTCCCAGCAAGACAATACGCTGGTTAGAAGAGCATGACCAATACTTCCAAGAGCCTCCCTGGCCCACTAATATTCCAGACCGGGCATCTTTGTGACCACCGCGAGCATTGTCTTTATGGATCCTGCCCCACACACCCTCCAGTAGCTGTAGGGTGCCCTGCAGTCAGGATGGCTCCAGATACCTATGACAACCTAATAGAACCTTATTGAGTAACTCCCAGCCCATCTAGCTGCACATGCTGAACATGGCGGTTACTCTGGATATTAACTAATGGTTATAATTATGTGACTTGACTGTGTATATGGCCTATCCTGTGAAAAAACCTCATAAAAGCGAAGTCTTAATACATTAATGATTATGGGGGGTTCATATGTTTGGGCCAAGGAATGTGGCTTATGAGAAATACAACCGATCTTTTTATACATTATGTGAATGTAAATGTGTAAAATGATCACACCCATCAGATGAATTCATGACATGACAAGCTAAAACCTTTTCCATTCCAGATATGACACCATAATTGCAGCTTGTAAACAGGGTTTAGAATGGAAAGCTATAATGTAAAGAACAGTAGGATTTTATTTCACCACAAAATTGTTTCCATCCTAGTGTGTAATTGGTCAGATCACATTACATCCCAATAATGAAGAAACAGGACATCCATCTGATTAGCACCAAACCAATGCTCAGACTCACATTAGTGTTCGTTCTACACTTTCTACATAAAAGCCTAAAGAATTGTCTCTGGGGTTGCCCCATTAGCCGCTGTTCTGTCAGCTTTTCCTTGTCTTTGCTGGGCAGAATATTATATAGTCTGCTGTGCTATTTTGCCAAGTAAAGAAAAACAGAAAAATGATGGCGTCAATTAAAGTCAATGAGATTTGTTAGGGTCAATTTGCTACAAACTGATCAGTCACAGATCCACAAGAAAAAGAACTTGACGCAGATGGGAAGAACTGTGTCTGCATTATGCCTCATCCCCATTTCTGGATAATAGAGAAACTCTTCCCCATAAGTATATTAAAAATACAGAATGGTGACGGAGTGCATGCCAGATCTTTTGTTCACAATTTTACTGATGTATTAAGTACAGGTAAATTGAGAAGTCTGTGGATAAAGAGAAGTTGATACAGCAACCAGGGACGAAAAAACCCAGCCTTAAAATCATAAGGCTTTATTTAGAACATCAGGTTAAAAGAATAAATCCAAAAATATGGATGTAGCATCTCCCATACAAAACAGCCAGATTGTGGCTCCCGCGTTTCGGGTGTCCAACCACCCTTACTCATAGACATTCCCCATAAGTATATTAAAAATACAGAATGGTGACGGAGCGCATGCCAGATCTTTTGTTCACAATTTTACTAATGTATTAAGTACAGGTAAATTAAGAAGTCTATAATATCATTCTAGTCAAATTTTTTTCCACAGAGCAGGTCCATGACAGGGGATATTGCAGAATTTTTAAAGAGGAATTCCAAGTGCTTTGGTGTGCACAGTGGAGGTGGCAAAATGGCCCCACGCCCATTCCCCTTTCTTCAGGAATTTCATTCAATTGACAACTCTAGTAAAAGTGTTTTCCCACCACAAATATTGATGGTATATTGATTGGATATGCCATCAATATTCCATAGTGAGATAGAAAGTATCAGAGGTGCCCAGGGACCCACAATTATCTCAAGAACAGAAAACTGGGTGGATTTCTTCTATTGATTTCAATGGGAGCGTTCCAACCACCTATCCATTGAAAACAGATAGGTTTTGGGGCCTGTTCTCAAAATAGATGCAGGTCCTATCTATTATTGATGGCATATTCTATTGATGTGTCATCAAAATCTATGGTGAAAACACTTTATTTAAGTAATATTCCTGGTAGTTTAGAAATAATTCCTAATCCATTGTTTCTTTTCATATTGCAAGGTAATTACATGAAAAAATTCTGTTTGCAGCAACCAGTAGAGGAAGTTTACTTCCTAAGGGATTTTTGAAGATTCAGTTGAAGTATATTATAAATCCAGATGGATAAATCTTAAGGGCCACATGTATGTATTTTGACGCCCAGGCACCAACTTTATTACGCGCATTAGTAGCATAGAATGAGCCTGAATCTATGAACTTGTTCTACAGCGGGTCATAGATTTAGCGCTTTCTAGCTACAAAGCAACACTTCTGGCTCAGGTAAACCACTTTTAAAGTAGTCTACCTGTTCCAGAAGTAATGCGCCTTGATTTGCCGTACTAAAGTTATAAATGTGTAGATTCATATGGTTGTAGTGCGACACGCCCCCGATCTCAGGCGCATTACAAATTGTCGCGGGTGCTCTGTAATGTGCCTGATATTGGAGTGTTTCTGATTAAAAATATAGCGAACGGGGCTGCACCAGTTTTCGGGTTGAAAAGACGCCAGACTTCTGACGCAGCCCCATTTATACATGTCGCCCTAAGGGGCCATTTGCACTGTGCGTCCCAAAAACGCATTGTATCCTCGTCCAAAATTCAGTCCTGGCAAGTGCGGAATTTCAACGAGGAAGCAACGCGGACCGCCTGAGGGGAATTTCTCTGCTTCTATACTTAAGTATTGACTTGTCAATTCTTTGCAGGTGCAGACAGTACGTGCCAAAAAATATTCAAATAAAAGTGCATTTTAGGGGCGTATTGGGCACGCAATATGCCCCAAAATAAACATCCAAAAATGCCATTTGAACATACCCAAAGAAACTACCTCCCCTAAGTGCACTCCGGCCTGACTGGATGGACAGTACCTTTTACTTTATATTTATAAAAGATGATTCCAGACATAAAACAAAGATCTGCTTTTCCAATTACTGCATGTGGATCACAAAGTAAGGGCATACTGTGCTCATGCCATGAAACTTTATTTGCACGTAGACGACAGCACGCTAAATTTCTGAAATGCATAAAAAATTTATCTTGAGAATCCGAAGTGAATGTGAAAAATATAATGAAATTTTAGAGACTCCGACATCTAATTCATTACAATAAATGCATTTTCTTTATACCTATCACCCTATTAGACTGGGTATATGGAGAACAGCTGGAAACCAGAGCTGCGTTGCCGTGTGAGATCCAGGGAGACGAGTATAGTGGGCTTTTTATAATTTTAAAAAATGCTTCTGCTGAAGTTTTCTGCAGGGAAATCTTGATCAAATCTATTCGATTTTAAATCGGATTTGTCACTGCATATTTTCCTGTGGATTTTTGCAGATTTGCTGTGTAAATTCTCTGCTGTAAAACGGTTACATGTGAACATACCCTTAATGATATGTGTAGCAATAAAAGTATCTAGATGTCTTTAAACATAATTTGACAAATCAACCATTTTAGTATCTTATGGTAAAAAAACAAAGAACACATAGTAGAGTATTACCGGTCTAGGTAGGAAAAGATCGTCATCTTTTTTATTATATGATAGGAATTGTGCATTTGCATATTTTAAATGCATCAATGCTTCCACATAAGCATATCAGAATGTACAATAAAGTAGGCTAAGTTATAATTATCTAGTGGTTATGCATGTATTGTTTTATGTTCAAGGGCAAAACAATAGACCATGACCTATCTAAAGTCACTAGAGATCTGTATTATTGTAACAACCAGGAGGCAACTTCTTCATGACAAGGACATAGTGAATTTTTATTTTCCAGATGTTTTAGCACCACCTAGCGGATATACTATAAAATGCCTGCTACCATATATTTCTGCAGGTTATCTACACCCTACTTCTACACCTATAGTACATGTAGCAAACAGGGTGCTTACTCTGTCTCTAGAGAGAACACAAATTGTCCTCATGCTGTGCTTCTCATGTAGTTCTGGTTTGTGACCATAACCTTACGGGTACATTGATGGAAACTGTTTGAATAGAGGTTGAACTGTCTATAACCATGGCTGGTCTATACTATACGTTATTAGGTAAGAGAGCTTTTCCCTCAAAGCCTAGGGTAAGACAGCAGAGGAACTCTGAAATGGTACCTGTAAGCAGCAATGGATTAAGGGTATGTTCACATGAAGTTTGGGGTTTTTTTTTTTTGTTTTTTTTTACCAAACTCGGAGTCTGCATAAAAAAAAAATGAAATCTTCATACTATAGTTTTCAATGGGAATATGCTCCACAGTTCATATTCAACTGCAGTACAGATTTTTTTTCCTTTCATGAGTTTAAGACAAAACAGGGATGTCACTTTTTCAACATCGAATCATATTGGATTCCATGTTGGGGTAACCAAGAAATGGATGAGCCTTGTTGAAATGAGGGCAATCTGTGTCAAGAACAGTGGTGAAAACCCCTTGCAGAATTCTGAGGGGTAGCACGTCGGATTTTTGCCACTTATTCCTTGATAGATTTTTTCTGACATTTTATTTATACTTTGTTCCCTCAACCATGTAAGTATTGTAAAGACAATATGTGGTTTGCCCAGATCTCCCAATCATTCCACATCCCAGATCCAACAGGATAATCTGGGATTTAAGGGCCTGACCCATTGTCCTAGGAGGTCTGGGGAGATTACTATCTAATTGGGGGACTACCTACAAAATACCCATTGAATGGGGGTCTACCTATCGACAATACTATGGCACAAAAGAAGAATTTAACTTGGTAAAAAGAGGATCCTATAAATATTTGGGGGCACAAATGGGGACCATATAACCACTGGAGATTATGCTTGGGGCATGAGGCCTACCACTGGAATTGGTTCTTGGGGCCACCAGTGGAGGTGATTCTTGGAGCCCACCACTGGAATTGATTTTTGGGGCCACAAATGGAGGGGATTCTTGGGGACCTCTAACATAGTTGATTCTTGGCACCCACCAGTGGAGTTGACCACCATACAGCTACTGTACATGCCTGCACATACTGCACATGACTCCTGCACTTTGACAAATCCTGCACTTTGACATGACAAATCCAGCCTGCCGACAACTGTGTGGTGCCACTAACGGGTCCTATAACTGTGTGGACCATATACAGGGAACTGTTTATTTTGAGGGACTTTTAATGTGTGGAGCACAAAAGGAGAATACTACTGCTGTGTGGGCACTAAGTGGACATTATTACAAGCTATGGCACTATGGATGAGGAGTTTGTACAGAGGTGGGGAAAATATGAAGAGTGTGCTGGAAAAGGGAGGAGCCCAAGATGTTTGTGTAAAAAATTCTGCACTGGAAGAAGTCATCATAGTGGTCTGGGCTGAAGAGAAAAAGAAACAGAAATGAGAACAACTCAGTCAGAGAAGATGTCATTGTGAGTTATTGGATGCAATTATTGTATAATCCCTTAAACAGTCACTAGAGCATCTGTGTAGCACTGTTATCTACAACTATATGGTTACTGATGCAAAGACTGCTAACAGGTATGTGTTGGACAACAATTCCCAGCAAGCCCACAGCAATATTTGTTTAGTCATACTGCTTTGTTTAATGGTTTGTGTAGATTTCCCCCCAGCTCTGTCTTCAATAATTACCCTGTGTTTATTTGTGTACTATTGATCCCAGATATTCCTCTTGAAGTCTTTTCTCTGTGCTGGCCCATTTGTAGCTTCACCCATTTACAACACCTGTGTTCACTGATGATATCAATGAAATCCACATAGCATAGTATAAGTTAGAGAGCTCAGGTCTATTTGACCGACAGTCTATTTGCCATCCATTGACATGCCATATTGGAAGTGACAGATTTCAAAGTGATATGATCTGCAGAAATATGACAGAAATGGGACAGAAGCAGGCAAAAAGGGGGCTAGGATTATTGCCTTTCTTGTGAGTAACTGGTCTTTTAAAATACACCGTTTTTCACCATGCTCACTTTTGCTATCTATCTTGCAGCCATTTACCTCCTATTTTACCACCCAGTCATACCATGCAGTCACTCCTTCCCTCACCCATGCATACATCCCATACACTATTTTCCCTTTTCAACTACTCCAAAGCCCCTGCTTACATAGTGTCGCACAAACACCGCTCATACACATCAATGAACCATCTGATGTCACTTTTCATTCTCCTGCTTCTCACTGCAGGAGACATCTCTCCTAACCCCAGCCCACCCTCCTTTACTGCTCATCCCACCCTCCTTTACTGCCTCCCTGCTAACCTGCTAGCTATTCGTTGTACGTCTTTTCCTGCCCCTTTTAAGTGAGCATTGTGGAACTCCCAATCGGTCTGTAATAAACTTACTGCTGTTCATAAAGTGTTCCTCTCTAACGCTCTCCACCTCCTAGCTCTCACAGAAACATGGCTCAAGCAATCAGACACTGCTTCCCTTGCTTTTCTCTCCTATGGTGGCCTACACTTCATCCACACTCTCAGACCTGAGAACAGGAAGGGTGGAGGAGTTGGCATATTTCTTTTTCCACACTGAACTTACCAGGTCATTCCTCCCGCTCCCTCCCTCACTTTTCCCTCCTCTGACTTCCATACCCTCAGACTCTTTCAGCCATTTCCTCTTAGAGTTGTGGTTGTGTTCAGACCCCCCCGGCTCAACCCGACAGTTTCTGGATCATTTTGCTACATGGCTCCCTCATTTCCTCTCTACTGAAATGCCCACACTCATAATGGGTGATTTCAACATCCCCATTGATAACCTCATGTCTCCTGCCTCTCAGTTTCTTTCACTAACATCTTCTCTTGGCCTATTGCAATTTACAGACTCTCCCACCCACACGGATGGAAACTCTCTTGATCTGGTCTTTTGTCGTGTCTCATCAATTTCTAACTTCACTAATTCTCCTTATGCGCTCTCTGATCATAAAAGCTATCTGCAGACTTTCTCCACTACAAATTCATGCTCAGGACTTACCACACTGCCCAAACAAACACAATTCACCTCCCTTATCTCAACATTACACAACAAGCCAAAACGAATGTTTGATAGTTTCCACTCTCTCCTCAAGCCTAAAGCTCAGGCCCCGGTCACTGACCTCTGTGCTGAAGACCTGGTCATTCACATCAAAGACAAAATCAACAGTATCCAGCAAAACATTGCATCTCAATCCACAAGTAACACCCACCATGTCCTTCACCACACATCCACCAGTCTGCTCTCAGCTCTAAACCCAACGACACAAAAGGATCCAGGCTTCTCTTGTCTGCTCGCCCCACCACCTGCTCTAGTGATGCCATTCATTCCCACCTTGTTTAGTCCATTTCTCCAGCTCTCCTCTCTCAACTTACAACAATCTTCAAATCTCTCTCCACCGGGATATTTCCATCATTTAAACACAATACTATTGTCATGATTGTGCCTGAAACACCCCCGTCTTTTGGCTCTGGTCGCCGGCCACAGCCAGTACGACATAAACCATGGTTTTTGACTTAAGACTACATTTCTTATCACTAGTGTGAACTGGGTTTATTTTGTGCTGGGTGCTAATTGATTCCTGGCCAACGCCCGTGGCCAGGAATCTTCCAGCACACTCGTGGTTAATTTTGGTCCTTCTTGAGTGACAGCCTTCTTCTTCTATCTGGTCTTGTGTTCCTTCTGCCTATTGCTTCAGTTCTACCTTTCATCTGCTTCCTTCCTGCCTTGCCTACTATTTTGGCTCATTGCCCTATAGTTCGCCTGCACTCTTCTGGTTTTTCTGTGATCTCCTGACCTTTCGCTTTGCACCCCGGTTATTCTCTTTGTCTCACGATTCTGTACCGCGCTGCCCGTATTGTTGCCGACTTTGGACCGCCCCCCCGGTTATTCTCTTTGTCTCACGATTCTGTACCTTGCTGAACGTATTGTTGCCGACTTTTAGGGCCTCACTTGTCTGTGTCTTTGTGTGCGTCCCTGACAGTCCCTGACATTATTATTATTATTTATTTTAGAGCGCCATTAATTCCAGGGCGCTGTACATTTAAGGGGAATTACATACATAACAAATGTGGAACAATTACAATTGGTGACAAAAATGACTAGTAACTGAAACAGAGAGGAAAGATGACCCTGCCCGCGAGGGCTTACAATCTACAAGGAAGAAGGGGAGAGACAGAAGGTGTGGGGCAGACATGTTTGCGGGCCGGTGTAGTGGTGGTGGGGTTAGTGTGGGTTGTAGGCTATCCTGAAGAGATGGGTTTTCAGGTTGCTTTTGAAACTGGTGAAAGTTGGGGAGAGTCTGATGTTTTGGGTTAAGGAGTTCCAGAGTGTGGGTGAAGCACGGGAGAAGTCTTGGAGACGGTTATGTGAGGAGCTGATGAGAGGGGAGCAGAGGAGAAGGTCCTGTGAGGAGCGGAGATTGCGTGAGGGGAGGTATCTGGAAATTAGGGCAGAGATGTATGGAGGGGAGAGGTTATGGAGAGCCTTGTAGGTCAGGGTGAGTAATTTGAACTGAATTCGTTGGGCAATGGGCAGCCAGTGAAGGGATTGGCAGAGGGGAGAGGCAGAGGAGTAGCGAGGAGAGAGGTGAATCAGACGGGCAGCAGAGTTGAGGATGGATTGGAGGGGAGCGAGGGTGCTAACTGGGAGGCCACAGAGAAGGATGTTGCAGTAGTCAAGGCGGGAGATGACGAGGGCGTGGACTAGCGTTTTAGTAGTGTCAGAGTTGAGGAATGGGCGGATGCGTGAAATATTTTTCAGGTGGAGACGGCAGGCAGAGGTGAGGGCTAGGATGTGCTGTTTGAAGGATAAAGAGGAGTCAAAGGTTATCCCAAGGCAGCGGACTTGTGGAGCTGGTGAGAGGGTGTGGCCATTAACAGTGATAGAGAGATCAGGTGGAGGGAGAGAGAGGGACGGTGGAAAGATGATGAATTCTGTTTTATCTACATTTAGTTTTAAGCGACGGGAGGAGAAGAAGGAGGAAATGGATGATAGGCATTTTGGGATCCGGGAGAGAAGAGAGTTAATATCAGGACCGGAGATATAAAGCTGGGTGTCGTCCGCGTACAGATGGTAGTTAAAGCCATGTGAGGCTATGAGCTGACCCAGACCAAGAGTGTAGATAGAGAAGAGGAGTGGGCCCAGGACAGACCCCTGAGGGACACCAACAGAGAGCGGGTGGGAGGAGGAGGTGGTGCAGGAGTGAGAGACACTGAATGTCCGTTCAGAGAGGTATGAAGAGATCCAGGAGAGGGCCAGGTCCGTGATGCAGAGGGAGGCCCATAATAGCAGGCCCATACCCCATTCAACCCTCCCGGCGGTTCAACATGAGTACCGACACTGACTGTCTAGAGAAGTTGACAACCCAATTCCAGGGCATGGCGGGACTTATAAATCAAATCTCGCAGCGTTTGGTCGCCATAACAACCCCAGTACCTGGACTTGCCACTTCGTCTGTGTCCGTATCTGCCCCTGCGTTTGTGAATACCAGCGTCCGTTACAAGTCTAAGATGCTTCTATCGGATCGCTTTGATGGAAACCCAGACAGGTTCCGAACTTTCAGGGAATCCTGTCACCTGTTTTTTCGCTTTAACTACTTTCCCACTGAGGCAGAAAAAGTAGCGGTTGTGGTGTCTCTCCTCCAGGGCCCACCTCAGGATTGGGCTTTAGCTATGCCCCCTGAAGCCCCGGAGTGGAGTTCAATTGACAGATTTTTTCAGGCTTTAGGTCATGTCTATGATAATCCTAACCATGTGGCATGGGCAGAAACTCACCTGCTGTCTATTCAGCAGGGCCGCCGCTCGGCCGAAGAATATTGTTCGGAGTTCCGCTAATGGTGTACTATGACCGGGTGGTCTGATCAACCCCTTAAAACCCTGTTCAGACAAGGGTTGTCTGATGCGGTAAAGGATGCCATGGTCAGCCATCCAACCCCTGAGACCCTAAATGACTTCATGACTCTAGCTGTGACCATTGACAGAAGACTGAGGGAGAGACACAGGGAAAAACAAGGGGGGTCGACTTTTCAATTCAAGTCAGATTTTTCTGTAAAATCACCTCCTACCTTCTCTGAAAATTCTCCTCTTCTATCCTCACCACCTTCTCCTAAAGAAGAACCAATGGTGTTGGGTTTTACATCTACTGCCACCAGGAGGAGACATCGGTTGGAGAAGGTCCTGTGAGGAGCGGAGATTGCGTGAGTGGAGGTATCTGGAAATTAGGGCAGAGATGTATGGAGGGGAGAGGTTATGGAGAGCCTTGTAGGTCAGGGTGAGTAATTTGAACTGAATTCGTTGGGCAATGGGCAGCCAGTGAAGGGATTGGCAGAGGGGAGAGGCAGAGGAATAGCGAGGAGAGAGGTGAATCAGACGGGCAGCAGAGTTGAGGATGGATTGGAGGGGAGCGAGGTGCTAATTGGGAGGCCACAGAGAAGGATGTTGCAGTAGTCAAGGCGGGAGATGATGAGGGCGTGGACTAGCGTTTTAGTAGGGTCAGAGTTGAGGAATGGGCGGATGCGTGAAATATTTTTCAGGTGGAGACGGCAGGCAGAGGTGAGGGCTAGGATGTGCTGTTTGAAGGATAAAGAGGAGTCAAAGGTTATCCCAAGGCAGTGGACTTGTGGAGCTGGTGAGAGGGTGTGGCCATTAACAGTGATAGAGAGCTCAGGTGGAGGGAGAGAGACGCACGGGGGAAAGATGATGAACTCTGTTTTATCTACATTTAGTTTTAAGTGACGGGAGGAGAAAAGGAGGAAATGGATGATAGGCATTTTGGGATCCGGAGAGAAGAGAGTTAATATCAGGACCGAGATATAAAGCTGGGTGTCGTCCGCGTACAGATGGTAGTTAAAGCCATGTGAGGCTATGAGCTGACCCAGACCAAGAGTGTAGATAGAGAAAGAGGAGGTGGGCCCAGGACAGACCCCTGAGGGACACCAACAGAGAGCGGGTGGGAGGAGGAGGTGGTGCAGGAGTGAGAGACACTGAATGTCCGTTCAGAGAGGTATGAAGAGATCCAGGAGAGGGCCAGGTCCGTGATGCAGAGGGAGGCCCATAATAGCAGGCCCATACCCCATTCAACCCTCCCGGCGTTCAACATGAGTACCGACACTGACTGTCTAGAGAAGTTGACAACCCAATTCCAGGGCATGCGGGACTTTATAAATCAAATCTCGCAGCGTTTGGTCGCCATAACAACCCCAGTACCTGGACTTGCCACTTCGTCTGTGTCCGTATCTGCCCCTGCGTTTTGTGAATACCAGCGTCCGTTTACAAGTCTAAGATGCTTCTATCGGATCGCTTTGATGGAAACCCAGACAGGTTCCGAACTTCAGGAATCCTGTCACCTGTTTTTTCGCTTTAACTACTTTCCCACTGAGGCAGAAAAAGTAGCGGTTGTGGTGTCTCTCCTCCAGGGCCCACCTCAGAATTGGGCTTTAGCTATGCCCCCTGAAGCCCCGGAGTGGAGTTCAATTGACAGATTTTTTCAGGCTTTAGGTCATGTCTACGATAATCCTAACCGTGTGGCATGGGCAGAAACTCACCTGCTGTCTATTCAGCAGGGCCGCCGCTCGGCCGAAGAATATTGTTCGGAGTTCCGCCAATGGTGTACTATGACCGGGTGGTCTGATCAAACCCTTAAAACCCTGTTCAGACAAGGGTTGTCTGATGCGGTAAAGGATGCCATGGTCAGCCATCCAACCTCTGAGACCCTAAATGACTTCATGACTCTAGCTGTGACCATTGACAGAAGACTGAGGGAGAGACGCAGGGAAAAACAAGGGGGGTCTACTTTTCAATTCAAGTCAGATTTTTCTGTAAAATCTCCTCCTACCTTCTCTGAAAATTCTCCTATCCTCACCCCCTTCTCCTAAAGAAGAACCAATGGTGTTGGGTTTTACATCTACTGCCACCAGGAGGAGACATCGGTTGGAGAAGGCCTTATGCTTTTATTGCGGAAAACCTGACCATTTTCTGAAAGGCTGTCCGACTAGGCCCAAGTCACCTCAAGGAAACGCCAAATGCCTGAGTAATTTCCAGGAAGGTAACTCGGGTATACAGGTACCTTCTAACCCTGGTAATAAGTTTTTTTTGCCTGTAACCTTGGTCTCTAATTTTAAGAATTCGCTTGTCAAGCTATGATTGACTCAGGTGCTGCTGCTAGTTTCGTCAGTATGGTTGTTGTCCAGGCCTTGGGTTTGGAACCAGTTCCATTGAGTGCTCCCTTTTTTGTTTCAGGGGTAGATTCTACCTCCCTAATCGGGGGAAGAATAAAGTTTCGTACTGCTGAGATCTCTTTGAATGTTGGGAGTTCGCATACGGAAAAACTTTCATTTTTTGTCATGGAGAAACTTGCTGCGGATATTAGTCTTGGGTTGCCCTGGCTCCGCCTCCATAATCCTGTGTTTGACTGGAGGACCACCGAGTTGATCAAATGGGGTGACTCATGTGGTGCTCATTTGAAGGTTGTTGATCCCTTGGTGTGTGCTGTAATTAATACACACGATATTTCAGAATGTAAATCTGACGTTTTAGATAGAGATGTTACTGATAATCTGCCTCCGCACCAGCTTGATGATTGCACCAAAGACCTCACCGGGGGCAAAGCTTAACATATCTGCCCCGGAGCGAGAGTCTATACATTTGTATATTAAGAAACCTGACAATATTTGTTCTCCAGGAGTAGTGTCCTCGACTACCAATTCACTGAGTTCTTCTCCGTCTGAGCTGTCTCCCTTTTGCTGGGAGGAGGGCTCCGATCTCATGTACTCCGCCGTTATAGGTTGCAAAACTGACATAAAATCCGCCGTTAATCGACTGTGCACAGTCTGGGTTAAGAGTCATAAGACTCTTAAAAAAGCCCAACTGGGAATCAAAAAATCTAGGGGTAAACGCCGACCCAGACCCAAATATCTCCGCCTTCAGGTCCCACCAGTGAAATATGCTCCTAAAGCTGTAAGGGGAAAAATTCACCAAACCCACTCTGCTAAAACTAGAGGCTCTGTTAAAGGTCCGATGGCCCCTCATAAAGGGGGGGGTACTGTCATGATTGTGCCTGAAACACCCCCGTCTTTTGGCTCTGGTCTCCGGCCACGGCCAGTACGACGTAAACCATGTTTTTTGACTTAAGACTACATTTCTTATCACTAGTGTGAACTGGGTTTATTTTGTGCTGGGTGCTAATTGATTCCTGGCCAACGCCCGTGGCCAGGAATCTTCCAGCACACTCGTGGTTAATTTTGTTCCTTCTTGAGTGACAGCCTTCTTCTCCTATCTGGCCTTTTGTTCCTTCTGCCTATTGCTTCAGTTCTACCTTTCATCTGTTCTTTTATAAGGTCTCTGCTTCCTTCCGGCCTTGCCTGCTAGTTTGGCTCATTGCCCTATAGTTCGCCTGCTCTCTTCTGTTGCTTCGTGATCTCCTGACCTTTCGCTTTGCACCCCGGTTATTCTCTTTGTCTCACGATTCTGCACCGCGCTGCCCGTATTGTTGCCAACTTTGGACCGCCCCTGGTTATTCTCTTTGTCTCACGATTCTGTACCTTGCTGCCCATATTGTTGCCGACTTTTGACCGCCCGACTACGTTTATTGTTCTGTGTCTGTTTGTCCTGTCTGTGTCGCACCTATACCAGTGCAGCCATCAGTCTTCTGGTTGGGGCCGGCCTATTAAGGAGTCGGTTTCCCCAAAAGGCAGGGACAGAGGCTGGGACCAGTGTCAGGGCCTCACTTGTCTGTGTCTTTGTGTGCGTCCCTGACAACTATAACCACTTTACCCAAAAAAAAGCCCACTCTGGACCCGTCCTGTGCTGCTATTTACCGATCAGTCTCTAACCTGCCCTTCATCTCTAAACTCCTAGAATGCTTGGTCTACTCTCGTCTAATTCTCTATCTCTCTGCTAACTCTCTTTTCGATCCTTTACAATCAAGTTTCCGCACCTTATACTTCACATAAAAGGCTCTAGCTAAAGTCTCAAATGATCTCCTCACAGCTAACTCTCAGGACAACTACTCGCTGTTGCTTCTTCTCTCTGCAGCATTTGACACTGTAGATCATCATCTTCTCCTTAGCATGCTCAGTGCCATTGGCATACAGGACACCGCTCTCTCTTGGTTCTCATCCTACTTCTTTGACCACTCCTTCAGTGTCTCATTTTCAGGTTCTACTTCTTATTCTCTCCCTCTTGCTGTTGTGGTTCCTCAGGGATCCGTTCTAGGTCCTCTCCTCTTTTCAATCTACATAGCCCCCATTGGACAAACCATCAGCAGATTTGGTTTTACAGTAAAATCTCTACGCTGATGACACTCAATTATATACCTATTCCCATGGCATCACTCCTGTCCTGCTACAAAACAACAGTCCACTGACCACCTGTCCACTGTCTCTGACATCATGTCTTCCCTCTATCTTAAACTAAACCTCACTAAAACTGAACTTCTTGTCTTTCTGTCATCTACTAACCAACCCCCTCTTCCCCCCTGCTATTTCTCTCTCAGTGTGTGGCACCACCATAACTCCTAAGTGGAAGGCCCACTCTCTTGGGGTAATACTACATTCTGATCTGTCCTTCTCTCCTTATATTCAATTCCTTGCCCGCTTCTGTCACCTGCATCTCAAGAACATCTCCAGAATCCATCCTTTTCTTATTGTTGAAATAATGCCTCTACCCTGTGTCAATCACTGAACTCGTTGCCCATTCAGTACAGGTTACAACATAAACTAATCACTCTCACCCATAAAGCTCTCTACAGCGCTGCACCACCCTGCATCTCCTCCCTCATCTCTGTCTACCACCTTACCTGGTCTCTACGCTCTGCTGCTGATATCAAATTACAGGCCACAGTCATCTGAAACTCCTATGCCTGTCTCCAAGATTTCACATGTGCCTTGAGAACACTTTTTCTCAGTCTGGCCTACCAAGAACCATAATTGCTAACCCCTACCTGCCATCACACTCATCTGTCACTCCCAACACTAGGGCACTCACAGGCACTTATCTGTATATAGATGTACTGTCTGAGTGGCAGCTTCATCCAATTTTTATGTAAACCAGCCCCTATTTATGAAACATGGCTGGACCATTGTAAACTTGGCACTTCTTACCGTATGTTTCACCCATACACCCTAATAGATTGTAAGCTCTCGCGAGCAGGGTCCTCACTCCTTGTGTCTCATCTGTAAGTAGCTTGTATTATGTAATGTCTGTCTTTTTGTCTGTAATTATATACTCTAAATTGTAAAGTTCTGCAGAATATGTTGGAGCTATAGAAATTAAGTTTTTTATTATAATTATTATTATTACTATTATTATTTTAAGGCAATAATATTGGTGATAGTGAAATGCTTTTGTTTTTTATCCAGCAACAGTATTGTAATATTTTAAGTCATTATATAGTGGTAATTTGGGGCATGATATGACAATATTATTTTTTATTGTATTGTGTTATTACTATTCATATTGAAATCAGCGTAGAATAAACTTGCAGTGAAAAAGGCACTAGGATGTCTGTTAGTGGTCAGGTATTAAGATGTGATTGATACATTTAAGATGAGTTGGTATAACCAACCATTGATCATATTTTATGTCTTTGTATAACAGAGTTTGCATATTTTGCTGTTAACTTAGATGTGATTACACTCCTCAACACTGAATCTGTACGAGGGGCTGCTGATAAGTCTTTGGCTTTACCCAGAAATAAATGAAATAGGAAGATGAAACTTTACATTTATTCCAAATACTCTTCAATGATGTCAATACACTTCTTACATCGCTACTCCAAGTTCTGTAAGCCTTGCAAAAAAAATAATTTCGGTTGTGCCTCAAACAAGTTATCCTAGCATCCATGGCATCAGAAATGGTGTGACCTTTGGTACCCTTGAGATGTTTCTTCAGGTTTGGAAACAGATGATAGTCGGAGGGAGCTAGATCTGGTGAGTAAGGTGGGTGGTCAACCAGCTGGAAGCCTAGCTCCACCAGTTTTGCCGTGGTCGCTTGTGCAGTGTGAGCGGAGGCGTTGTCTTGCAGGAACAAGATTCATTTGGACAGCTTGCTGCGGATTTTGGCCTTTGGATCTGCCTTCAATTGGTCCAAAACTTCTATTTAATACTTTGAATTGATGGTGGAACAATTTTGAAGGTAGTCCACTAGCAGCACGCCCTTCTTATCCCAGAACACAGACAATATCATCTTAGTGGCTGATTTTTGCACCCTGAACTGATTTGGACGAGATCCACTGTGCCTCCACTCTTTTGACTGCTGTTTGGTTTCATGGTCATACAAATAAATCCAGGTCTCAGCCAGAGTGAGCAGTCAATCCAGGAAGTTCTTATCAGTCCGGAAATTTTCAATTGCATGCTTTTCTGATCTGTTGCGAAACATTTGGGGACCCACTTTGCAGGTAGCTTCTTCATGTTCAAATGTTCATGGATAATGACACAAACACATTCACAAGAAATCCCCATGTCGTCTGCTATTCCTTCAGCTGAAATTTGCTGATTGTGCACAGCATCGTCGATCTCCGGAACAACAACCACACTCGGTCGTCCAGGACGTTAATCATCATTGGTGCCGAAGTGGCCCGTTTTTTAAATTTGGCAACCCAGTTCTTACCTGTAGAATATGAAGGACATTCATCCCCCAATGGCTACGACACATCACCATGAATATCCTTCGCGGACTTTCCTTGCAGAAACAAGAATTTTATCACTCCTCTGCTCTCATTTGCTGTGAATATCGCCTTAGACTCCGCCATTTTGTTTTGCCATAAGCTACAAACACAAAATTTTGATAACATATATAAGACACATAAGGCTTTCATGTCATGGTAACATTCGTTACCATAGAAACAAAAAAAAAACACAAAGCCAATGACTTATCAGCAGCCCCTCATAACACCAAGAAGGACAAACTATAAGGTTCTACAAATTGAGGCAGTAGCAGGTGTCCCTAAGATCTGCAAATGATCACATTTTGAAGCACCCGGCTCCAACCTAGGGCAGGTGAGAGAGGCGTAAAAGCCAGATTGAAATAAAGTTTTTAGTTATGTGAAACCTCATAAATTAGATCGAATGGTGTGGGATGATTGTGCAATGCCTCCTGTTCGTCAATGTGAAAGTTATCGTCACTTGTCAAAGACGGAGAGGGTGAGAATCTTTGAGTTAAGTGACTAATTTATCACTCCAGCAGATTGCTATGCTCCTAGTCCAAGATGTCAGCACAGTTCACGATTAGGCTTTGTTCACACGGGGTAATTGCGGCGCGCATTTCGCGTCATATTTATGCTCTAATACGAGCGAGATGCGCGCCGAAATTACGGTAATCCACAGTTCTCATAGAGAACGATTGTATTGTACGCGCAGGGAGATAAGTGACATGTCAATTACTTGCGGCTGCGAGTAATGACATTCTATGGGGCTGGTGGGCTGCCGACCCCCCCACATCACGGGAGTACATGCCGATCAGCGCCACTCCCAAATCTCCGGGTGTAATTGCAGGGCGTACTGTATGCCCCGCAATAATGGTGTGTGAACATAGCCTTATGTGTCCCAGTGGCTGGGAGAACTATGATAAACTAGAATGACAACAAAGGGTACACAGAGATGAACCTGTTCATTCATGGACTCTGATTGAAAGAACTGCACATAGTGGTTAATTCTTTACTGCAACTGAAATCACACTTCACATCCCAAGCCTAGGGTAGCAAATAGGGTCAATACAAACCATCAAAGATGTTTTTTATGACATTGGGCTATGAGACAGACGTCCAGCTACAGGTGTTCATGGTGCACAGCAAAACAGAAATGGAGGCTGGAATGAAGGTCTAATGTTTTCGGGATTGATTGCTACTTTTGTCTCAGATGTAATAAAAGCTGGGTCTGGAAACCATGTGGACAATGCCATGAACAGGCCTTAAGAACCAAAGGTTAGCCCTACTCCTTGGATTATGGTGTGGGTTGACATAATGTATGGTAGCTGGGCCACTCTAGTCTTCATTATAGGTACACTTACAACTCAACGTTACATTAATTTTGTCATGAAGCCAGTGGTACGGCATCTCCTGTCTTTTCTCTCATTGAACACATCTGGAGCATCATTGATCAGGCAAAGGGAGCTGCTAGCAGCCAATCTTGAGGATCTGCGTGCTCAGGTGCATTCAGCCTGGCATAATATTCCTCAGACAACCATTAATAACTTATTAAAAGCATGCCAAGGTGTCTAAGTGTGTGTACTTCGGCACATGGTGCTCATACATGAGACTGAATACATCGAGATGTTTTTAATATTCTATTTCCATTTTTTTATCATTTGCATATCATTAACATGTCTGTTGATCCCATGATTTTCATAATTCCAAGATTTTTCCTTTTGGTCTGTTACGATTTGATAAAATTATTGTGCTTTTACAGTAGGTTGCAAAAGTCATGTCCACGACACTGCTTACCTGGCACAGCATCATACTTGTAGTGGCTGTGCCAGGTACTGAGGTATTCAGCTGCAAGGGCCATGCCCACTATACTACATACCAGGCATAGCATCATACATATTATAGTGGCAGTGCTGGGTACTGAGGTATTCAGCTGCCAGGCCATGCCCACTATACTGCTTACCTAACACAGCATCATACATTTTAGTGACTATGCCAGGCCTTCGGCTGCAGAACCTGGCACAGACAATACAAACTGTGTAATAGGTGACTTATAAACAATGAAGGGGACACTGTACCTGTTGGAGTTGAACATTGCATTTGCTGCCTCTTAATGTTAATGGTAATATCATGAAAAAGATGAGCCAGTTAGACACAAAGGACCTTATGTATGAAAACTGTCTAGCAGTAAGCGTATGTTCACACAGCGTCTTGAGTCCGTGTGAACATACGCATTATTAGATGCGTGTTTGGATCCGTCTATCGAACCTTAAATGGACCCAAACACGCATCGAACAAATAGCAGTGTGTTTTGCACTGCTTGTAATGTAAAACATGCATCGGCGTTCAGACAAGTGATCGCCGATGTGTGTTTAATTGCATCTTTCGGATCCGTTCAAAGAATTGACATGTCAATTCTTGATCCGAAAGACGCAGCAGGAGCCCTATTTAAAACTATAGGGTGCGATCCTGCTGCATCCAACATGCAGCCAAACACACAGCTGCGTGTTGGATACGTGTTGGATGCATTTTGGATCTGATCGACACTGCGTTTTTGGATGCGATTTTTGGATCCAAAACGGATCCAAAAATGCCGTGTGAACATACCCTAAGACTGTCTTTGTTGCCCATAGCAACCAATCAGGAGTCAGCTATTATTTTTTCAGAACACTAGGTATATTAGGAGAGAATGAAACATGCAATCCAACATAGTCGCATATAGACTACAAAAATTCTGAGCGGTATTTGGTCTTTGCCGTGGGAATGCACCCTCGGGGTGACATGTCAGAAAAGAGGCGCCGTCATGTCAGATTTATGGCGCATTAAATGAGTGTATAGTGCACCTGAATGTATGAACCTGTCAAAAATCTGGTGTCTGGTATACCTTGTGTAGTATAATTGATGTTCCTAATCTAGGCACATAGCATAATGTAGGTGCATAGCATTTCATTGCTAGCATATTGAATGCACCTACTTTAGGCACATTCAAATGTGCTGTGCCTGCCGTATAATGCTCCTAGTTTTGGTGTACTACATTTCATTTATATAGAGAAAATGGTGCGGCCCTAATGGGACATGTCGCCTTTAATATTTACAAAATGATATGGCAAAATTGCAACAAAAATAGAGCAGAACCTATATCAGACAGCTACTATAAGTGGCATTATACTGTCTGTTTGCTGCTAGCACTAGGGGGAGCTCACAAGGTCTGGATTTCTCTTTTACCTTTAACTAAATGCAGGGGACCAACCACCATGGATGTTCAGGCGAGCTCTGTAGCTCCTGCTCTGATAGCTGTCACAAAACATTATCCCATGAACTGAAATTTCTTAAGAAAGCCAGCTTAAAAGACTAGAGGGCCTCATGTATGAAAACTGTCTAGGTGTATACTTTCTTTGTTGCCCATAGCAACCAATCAGAGCTCCCCTTTCATTTTTTCAGAGTACCATATTAAATGAAAGGGGAACTGTGATTGGTTGCTATGGGCAAGAAAGAAAGTCTTAGGGCATGTCCCCACGGCAAGGGTTTTCAGCCGGTTTTTCAGACGGTTTGCGGTTTTTCAGACTGCCTGAAAAACCGGCCAAAAATTAGCACAATTGTGCTCTATGGAAAACCCGTGCAGCAGTCCCCACTGCACGGGTTTTCCACCCGGCTGTTTTGTCGGCGGCGGCAAAACATAGAACATGCACCATCTTCTGTCCGGGTTCCGGACGGAAGATGTGCTTCTCAATGGGAGCGAGGGGGAGGGGGGGGGGCTGTTCACCGCGCATCGCGGAGAAAAGCTGTCCCCCCCGCGGCCGTGGGGACAGCCGCAAAACAGGACAAATATCGGCCCACTGCCGTGGGGATGCGCCCTTAGACATAGTAAGTTTTCATATATGTGGCCCTGGGTAAGTCATAGCATCTGCTTATATAGTCCTTTAGTTATCATTAAGAGCAACATGTATGACACTTGTCGCGTTAATACCATTTCTCATTCCTTTTTTTCAGTGTATAATGCGCCATAATAAATGAAAGTGGTGAATGTGCGGTCATAAATGGCGCCTAAAGTTTGAGGCGCCTAGTCTATATCTTTGGTGCGCGGCGGTACTTTGGCGCATTAGAATTCGATAATGGCTGCTAAAACAGTTCATTGGGTTGCTTTTCTAATTTAAAATGTATTGTTTATACTAAGATTTTGTGAATATTTTTATATTTTCTTTTTTTCTAATTAAAATCTTATAAAATACTTCTTGTTATACTTTTATATAGTATGTTAATTTGTGTTCTGAAAAATGTAGGTCAGCGGCTCAGCCTTTATTTGACATACAGCAATAGCCGACGCACCACAGGTCTTGCTGAGACTTGTGGTGCAACATGCAAGATCACTACCATAGTTTCTATTCACTGACATGCTATTTTAACACCTTTTCTTCTATTTCTAGCCTGCTATGATGTGTTTGTAATCACTGATAATACTACGCTAACTCTGTAAATACATGATTGAGAACGGGATTTATGGTAGATGCTGTATTGGTTTAATTAATTTATGTTATTTCATTTAAAATTAATTTTAGATAATATTAATTTTAAATACATTTTGTAGTAGATAATTTAATATTTGGGATATTATATAATTGTATATTAATTTTATATTCTATCATTTATTCTGACATTTATAAAATTAAATTTGATATAGTTTGATAATTATCATAAATTACTTTTTATTATTTTACTGGTATAAGTTGAGAAATAAGGGACATTTTTTTCCCTAATGGCAAATCTAGTTCCATTACGACCACTCAGGCAGACCACATTAAAATTGAGCAGTAATGCGCTTAGTTTTGCCATCCCACATTCAAAAATGTGTGTAATAGTATGAATGTGGTGCATTCTCAAGGGGTTAAAATAATTTCAAAGACATAGGAATGACCAGTAAATGAGGTGATACTCAGTTTGGCTACAGGGTAAGGTGATCATGGGTTTAAACGGGGGTACTTATTATAGTGCCACTGTAGAAGTTCCTGACTATACAAATACAGGAACAGCAAGAAGAAATAAAAGGTAAACCCTTCAGAATTTCTGCATTGATTACTAATACAGTGTGGAATGGTTGTTATCTAGGTCACAAATTAGAGGCAAATACAATTTAACTAAACTAATAACACACAAACAGTTGTACTGTTCATATCGTCTATTGAGTAAACGTTCTAAGTACAGGAAGAAAAACTAAAGGCGACATGTCCGAAAATTAGCGCCGCTGCGGCAGTTTTTAGGCGTATTAAATCAGTGTAAAGTGCGCCAGAAATCACGATCCTCTCAAAAATCTAGCGTCAGGTATACCTTGCATAGTAAACTTAATGCACCTAAAAATAGCGTATCATTGGTATTGCGCAACGGAGGTGCATAACTTATCATTATTAGTGTATGTAATGCTCCTCAATAGGCGCATTGCGTTATGGACATCACAGCATATCATTGCTACTATATGTAATGTGCCTTTTTAGGCACATTACAATGTGTTGTGCCCAGTGCCTAATTCTGGTGTATGACAGTTCATTTACATTGAGAAAATGGCGTCAAAAATGTTTTTGGTGCAAAATAGACCAAAAAAACAGTTTTTTGCGTATTGGGAAATGTCGCCCTAAGTGACAATCTTATTAATGACTTCGGCAAGAGCTAATTGGAAAAAACGAATTGCCCAGTGGCCCCCACAAGCAGAGGGACCCCATTCTAGTCTATGCACAACCCAGAATTTTACATTAATTTTCCAATTGCTTGCCCTAATATTCAAATCTCCCACTAACTCGATAGTAGGAGCTGGTGGGAGACAAATCTAGCTGCTTTTTTTGCTTGCAATCAATCAGTAATCCTATGATTAGTTGTAGACAGGGCCCAGTGCACTGCTTTGCCGGGACCTAGAATATTGTTAAGGGTATGTTCATATGGATTATGGATTACGCCTCATCCCTCCGCACGTACAATACGATAGTTTTGTATGCGCGGGGAGATAAGTGACCTGTCAATTATGAATACACGACACGGGAGTACGTGTGTATTAGCGCAAGCTCCTGAAAAACACGATGTTTTGCAGTACGCTGTTTGCAGAGAAAAGCCCTCCCCCTTCGCATTGACCTGTTCATGTCCGCCCAAAAACCGGGAGGAAGAATGAACATATGAACATGTTAATGCAAAGGAGGAGGGCTTTTCTCCGCAAACCGTGCAGAAAAGCCGACCCCCGGCGGCCATAGGCACGGCCGCAAAACAGTGCAGGTACCGCTTGGGATCTTCGACCAGTATTTGCACTGTGCCATGTGAACGGCCCTGTGCTATGTTTTTCGTACTGTCGGTGATGTAAAAAGATGTCTGGCAGAAAATCCATGTAGTGGGGACCGCTGCACGGATTTTCCATAGAGGTCCGTTGTAAAGTTTGACAGACAGTTTTCAAAACTGAAAACTGTCTGTAAAACCATCCAAAAACCCTTGCCGTGGGGACAAGCCCTAAGAGGTCCTGGTAAATGTTCGTGGTTGGGCAGGCATGGGGGGGCCCCATCCAAAAGTTTGCTATGGGGCCCAGGCTTCCCTAGTTACGTCCCTGTCTCCCATATTTGGTAATATGAATTGGAATTGATTGTTATATATGATTTATTATGGGGCAAAATATATATAAAGTATCACTTGATCCTACTACTATTGCCCTTTTTAGTGTTACTGTGCACTTACCCTATTTGGTAGGCCAGTATACGTATTTTAAATTTTTTTATATGTTGTTTTAATTGTGACATTTTGGTATAAAATATATTCATTGAATTTTTGTGATATAATAAAAGATATATTGCTATTATTTTGTGTGTCATTATATTTTTCTTTTGGTACACTGAGTCAGTAGGTCAGGATTATGCATGCTTTATAAACTTTTAAGGAACTTTTTTCATACAGTTTTTATTTTCGTTTTTACTACATTAAATGAAACTAATTTTAATTAGCTAGTCATCAGTGTTGAAATTTAATTTTGCTGCTCTCAGCTTTTATTCTACACTCGGCAATACTTGGCACACCACAGGTCTTGTTGGGACCTGTAGTGCACCAAGCAAGATTACTACCATAGTTTACATTCACTAACATGCTATTCTAATGACTTTTCTAATGACTTATTACGGCGCGCAATACGGACTGAAATCCGTCCCAAAATCAGCCGTGTGAACATAGCCTTAGGCTTCATTACCCTGCACTTCACCTACAATGTGCAAAATGTATGAACTGCAGTATGACAGGTTCATACATGGCGCATTCTACACTGCTTAAAACCAATTTAGAACTAGCGTATTGGCGCCAAGTTCATACGTGTTGCCTCATAAATCAATCTGCTCAGCTGTTTCTGCTGTATAACATGCTGCCAGCAGATCAGATAGCATGACAAATGTGACTGGTTCCAATAAGCTGTGCTGCAGAAATCTAAGGGACCTCATGTATGAAAACTGTCTAGGTCTAAGACTTTCTTAGTTGCCCATAACAACCAATCAAAGATCAGCTTACATTTCGTACAATGCTCTGAAAAAATGAAAGGGGCGCGCTGATTGGTTGCTATGGGCAACAAAGAAAGTCTTAGAACAATACAGTTTTCATACATGTGGGCCTGTCTGTACAGTTCATGTAGTATTTATCTAGAATTACAAATATGAAATAAAATGTTACATCTGGAAAGTGAGTAAACTGTCACCATGGGCCACATGTATGAAATCTTTCTAGGTCTAAAACTCACTTTGCTACCCATAGCAACCAATCAGAGCAACCCTCTCATTTCATATAGTGCTCTAGAAAAATGAAAGGGGCGCCCTGATTGGTTGCTATGGACAACAAAGTGAGTTTTAGACCTGAACACTTTTCATACATGTGGCCCCATGTGTTCAAAGGGTTGCCTCAGTTAATTGCTGACCCATTAATCAGCTAATCAGTATGGGTCTGGCTTCTGAAACCAGCAGCAATCAGCTGTCATGGCAGAGGAAAGTCTTGTCAGGCCGTACATTTTCACTTGAACGGTTGCAGGTAAAATTAACATTACAGGCTAGCCTTTCAGTTTAATGGAAAATCATGCAATACATGGCAGTGCCAGATCAACCATAGCAAAGAGTGGCAGCTACCCATGGTGACCGACTCTCCACTCAGAGTACGGATGTCTGGTGTCTATATGCCATAATAGGAATATTTTGTTGACACCTTCCCTTTAAGTAGATTACTATTATTATCATTGATTATTTCTACTAATGTTTAGTTCATCCGCTTGCATCTGTACTTCTGTACACCTGCACTCTTTCTCCAGAATTCATTGTTGATATCCCCTTTCTACTACAGATTACTATTCATAAGTGACTCTATAGCATCATTGAAATTGTTATCAGACTAATATTTGCAAATAAAAATTTCCTTAGCTTACTGTTAGGAAGAGATCAAGAATATGGCAAGATCGCCCTCTGCTGTGTGAATCAAAGCTGTGATCCAAGTAATCTCTCCATCAGTGCATATTGTAAAAGAAAGGTTTGTTATGCGGACTAATTGCTGTCAGACTTTCGTAAAAACTATAACATACGTGTCCAAATGAATATCATACATGGAAGCTTTCAATATAGTGTACCTGGGTCTAGTGTTTTGGCGTGGCACAAAAAAAATCATGATATTATGCTAAAAAACTACATTGTGTGTATTTCAAACAATAAAAAGAAAGGAGCTTAATCCACCACCATTAAAACAAAAATGCTTTATTATTCAATATTAAAAGAAAAACATAGTATAAGAAAGAATCCCAAAGTTGAACACAATGAGGCATATCATAATATAGTAACAAACACACAAATCTAGGGTAATAATAATGTATCTAGGGTCACACAGAAAGAGCCAGTTTTATGAATAAATAAATAAATAAATATCATGTGATATATCATACATAAACACTGCTCTTAAATAATTATCTCTGGACCAATATACAAATATTTTTACAATAACATACAAGACTAAAGTAAATTACCCATATTTATGTTGAATCCATGTACCTCAGGTCACCCCGACGCACGTTTCGTCCACGAAATGCTTCCTCAAGGGGAGCTCTTTTTTTTTTTTTTTTTTTTAAATGGAAGAAAAAGAAGAACATCATTAATCTATAAAAAGGATGCAAAGACAATTTTTTCATTCAAACCAGTGGGTGCCATTGTATTCAATGTTATTATCCACTTACACTCTTTTTGCTCTAATAGCCTTTTCACATTACCCCCTCAAATGCCACAATGAATAGAATCAATACAAATTACCTAAAATGAAGTAAGGTCATCATTGTGATATTGTAAAAAATGTTTAGGGATGGTCTTTAATTGTGTAACATCAACACAATTCTTTCCAGCCATGATATCTCTGACACGTTCTCTAGTTCTCTTGTTGTCAAACCTACATATAATTTGGGACAACCACAGGATGCTAAATACACCACATTAGTGGTACTACAAGATATATATTGTAGTATTTTATACACACGATCACCCGTTGTTGACAGAAAAACTGTAGAACGTGACATATTGTGACAAGCAAGACAGTCGCCAGATGAAAAAAATCCCACTCTAGGTTTCGTAATGCCAAAAGGATTCTTCTTTTCTGGTATATAGTGACTTTTGACTAAAAAATTTATGTGTGTATTTTATCAAGATTACTGCACCAACTACAAGTACCAGAACTATAATCCTGACTTAAATTGGTATTCCTATCTCCCAACTTTCATGTAAGGCTGGGTCTACACAACAGTGGACAAAAAAACGACCTGAAAACCAAATTCTAAAAATGTTCATAAATCTGAGTTTTTTGTCCTCTGCCTGTCAAAAGCTACTGAAAAAAGTCTGGTTTTTGCCACATTTTTGTGTTTTTTTTTTTTTTTTCAGAAATGCACATTAGATTTGCTATGTATTTCTGCAAAAACGTGCAAAAAAGGCGCCAAAAAAACGTCCAGCACTTTACATAGACGCCGATAGTAAATGTTCTGCCCTGCTCAGTCGTTTTTTTGTAACAGGTTTCAAAAAACAACCAGCAAATAAAACGAACAGAAAAAAAACGTTTTGTGGAGACAACAGAACGTTTTTACTATATAAGTCTGTGGGACATCTTTTCAGTAATTTTTTCAGAGTTTTTATAAAATGAAAAACGCTGAAAAAACTGATGTTTTTGTGTGCATTGGAGACATGACCTTACAGCTGGCCCCTTTTCAACCATGACGAACAAAAATATGGCTATACTTGTGAGAGATGTGGCTCTCTCCTTTTTATTTCCATGGGACTTCTAGTGAAAGTGAGAGCCACACAAGTACAGTCACCTCTCTATTCACTGCAAGTGGAGAGGAGCCAAACACTACCTGAAAGTTGGTAAAAGGGAATACCTCTTTAAGTTGGTCCTGTTACACCCTGTAGATCTAAATGACTCGTAAAATAAGATATGCTACCAGGACTGAACCAGGTTCATCATACTAAGCAGCTCTAATCAGAGAAAAGTTGTTTATTTTATCATTGTTTATTTCCCCTCTGTGTTGGATCAGTAATGTATTTACTTGTATGGTCACCGTATGGTAGTATTATGGGTTGTATTCAAGTTTGTATAATGGTAGTGTGCACTTGTCCCTGTCTGTAAAAGCGAGTGTATGCCAGTCTTTGACTGGGTGATTAGGTATTTCTATGATTTACTTTTAATTTCTTTATTTTGTTGATGGTGTGGGATTATTTTAAAGAGCAAAAAGTTATGTGACCAAGAAATGCAAAACTGTCTATTGTATGCGTTCCATTCCGCTATTTTATGTGAATGGGGGTCGTTAATATTACAAGTGGGCTTGTGGAGTTTTTGTGCCAGAGCTGGCTCTGCTGTGGATGAATATGCTCTAACACAAATAATAGACTGATATCATAGTAAAGTGAAAGGGTGAAAAGTAGATTATGATGTTACAACATAATGTTATAGTAATATACACAGTGCATTAGTACAGTAAAGCTCTCACCCATAAAGCTCTCCACAGCGCTGCTCCTCCCTACATCTCCTCCCTAGTCTCTGTCTACCGCCCTACCCGTGCTCTCCGCTCTGCTGATGATATCAGACTACAGACTGGGGGGCATAAAATTACCAAAATAACAATTTTGGCATTTAGAATGCATCTGGATAAATATTTTATTTTAATAGATAGGACTTTTATGGACGTGGCACTACCAGAAGTGGGTAACTTTATTTTTTTAATTTAAAAAATGGTGATACTTTTATAAATTTACTTTAATATAAATGTACAATTTATTTTACACTTATACTTGTAATCCCCTTAGGGCACTTGACAACTAGGGGGTTGGATCACTTGTAGAACATTATTAAAATTCAGTACATTTTGCAGATGGGTGTAACATGGTGCTTCTATTATTTTCCTGCCATGATGACAGGAAGAAACAGAAGCACTAACATGGCAGCTTTGGAAGCCTTCATTAGGCTTCATGCTGCCATGGCAAATGCTCGTCACCCCGGAATCTCGTTGTGGGGGAAGTGAACAGTAAAGAAAGGTGCACAACATCTATAGGGTTGAACAGCAGGTATTGGAGTCTGCTGTGAGCCCGCGCCATACTTCCTTATCCACAGTATGATGTATTCATACGTCAAACTGTTAATAAAACTTAAAGGCCTCTACACAGGTTAGACTTTAATGGCATTTCATAAAGATATACCACCAAAGTCTGATAGGTGCAGGTGCCACCTCTGGAACCTGCATCTACCAGGGAACTGGCCCCAGAGATGTTGGCTCATAAATGGAGAGCTGATCACACCTGTGCATAACTCTCCATTCTGTTCTATGGGAGTTACAAGTACAGTAGAACACACTACTCACCACATACTCCATCCCATCCCACAGAACAGAATGGAGAGTCATGCCGCAGGTGTGATCAGTTCTCCATTTCTGGTGCCAGTTCCTGCATCTACCAGGCTTTGATATATATATCCTATTGATATGCAATTAAAGTCTATGGTGTTTTAGGAATTATGGTTATGTAGTTATCTTAAGGTAATATTTACATTTTAACTATAAGCATTTACTCACTATATACACATTCATAATGGTTATGTACTGTACATGCATATATACAACTTCACTGCTTATATTGACATATAAATACACTAAGGGTATGTTCACACGGCGTGTTGGGTCCATGTGAGCAGACGTTCTTAGATGCATGTTTGGGGACATCTAGACGGACCCAAACATGCATCTAGCAACTAGCAGTGTGATTTTACACTGCTCACAATGTAAAACACGTATTGACGTTCACATGAGTGATCACCGATGCGTGTTTACATTGTGTTGTTAGGATCCGTTCCAAGAATTGACATGTCAATTCTTGGAGCAAAAGACGCAATTTTGTGTAAATACGTGTATATATAATATATATATATATTATTTATATATATTATATATTTATATTATATATATATACATGCACACACTCATTTGTATAGGTAAATAGATAAGTATATTACTAAATAAATGCAGAATTTGAAATACATACACAGTGCAGCATTACATAATGTTGCACACTTCTAGTGCTAAACTGATGCCATGGACTATAACCTTGTGAAATGGAGTTGGGGAGCAGAATAGGCATGTGGCAAGGAAGACACTGGCATTTCTCTTCTTTTCAATTTTTCTTTAAATCCACTGCTGGCACCTGAATATGTAAACCATACTGGACAGCAGTGATTTTCACAGCTCGTCAGCATCACATCCACACTGCTGACTGGCTGTGAAGGGTTAAGTACTGCCATGCAGGGTGGGGGGGGGGGGGGGGGGGGCACACAGTCCTGTTGCTTCCTTGCTCCCTGTTATTTACAATCAGGAGTCAGCAAAGCTCAAAACTGACCGGTCTCACATAGCAGTCGGGGTGATACAGGGCAGCAGCCATTTGTGGTGATTAATACTGCTGCCCGACTCTGAAAGAAAGGATAACTCCCACTGCTGAGGACACAAGCTGCCCAGACTTTATAACAGCCGGGCTGCAGCTACTGAACTTTTTTTTTTTTTTTTACTAAAAAGGTGGCCGGCCAGGCAGCGTTCCCCTCCCCCTCCCTCATACAGCTGGGGGTGGTCATACAGGCAGCCGCAGTTAATCATTCACTTACTTCTCCTGCGCGCTGCAGCCAGGAGCTATCGCCTGTCGGGCCCTCCTCTCTTCCTGCCCACACGGCGTCTGGCCAAAGGCGGGATGCAGGACAATTTGAATCAGTGAAGCCCCGCCCACTGTGCGTGACCTCACTGATTTAATTAGTCGTTCCGGCCAGGGGCAGAGAGAGAGTGAGAAGGGCCCGACTGCTCCGATCACAGCGCGCAGGAAGAGTAAGTAAATAATGCCCGTGAACTGCATTCAGCGCAGCTGTGATCGGAGCCGCAGCACGGGCCCTCTCTCAGCAGCGCTGGGCCCCGGTTATACACAAAAGCACAGGCACAGCTCAAATGGTAGAGAAAACAACCATTACTGTGTGAAGCAAGGGGGCGGTACCAGCCACCGCCGGCGGGCCCCCCCTTGCTTCACAGACTGGCCGGGCCCGGTACACCAGTAGTGGTTGTACCCCCCTAATGGCGGCCCTGCATACACCCTAATAGATTGTAAGCTCTCATGAGCAGGGCCCTCACACCTTGTGTCTCATTTGTAAGTACTTTTAATGTGTAATGACTGTATGTTTACCCTTGAATTTGTAAAGTGCTGCGGAATATGTTGGCGCTTTAGAAATAAAGATTATTATTATTATTATGTTCACAATGAGTAATTGCGGCACGCATTTCACCGCGTATTTGCTCTCTAATATGTGCAAAATGCGCGCCACAATTACGGTAATTCATAGCTCTCATAGAGAACTATGAATTACGCCTCGTCTCCCCCGGCGTACAATACAATCGTATTGTACGCCGGGGGAGAGAAGTGACGTGTTGATAGAAGTGTTAATTCAAGTGACAATAGAAGTGAGTGGGGCTGGCCAAGGGCGGCCAGCACGTGCTTTCAAAGCACCCGGCGTATTACAGCATGTACAGTACGCACCCCAATACGCCATGTGAACATACCCTTAGGAATGGACTGAGCAGAGAATGTCACAATTCTTATGGCAAGATAGGTCCCAGGCAAGTGATCTAGATGGGCTGCTTATGATGCAGAGGGCGGTTTTCCTTCTACTTCACTGATTATTTTATCCTATTTCCTGAGAGACCAACTGCTGGGAAATAAAATTGTATCTTCCCCTGCACTAGAGATAACAATTCAGGTTAGCATGGTATATTAGGAAATTGCAGTGCTGCTCAGATTTGCCTGATAATTTAGATAGAAATACATTTTAAGTAAGCTATATATCTCACCCGGCATACAACAACTAGGAGGCAAAATGTTTCATTAGAGACGTTATGACTTGTCTGTCAGTTTTCTGCCTTCATTCATAACACATGTTCAGTAATTCCTTTGTCTCCTCATTTACGTCTATCTATTTATACCTCAGAGGGCATTGCCAAAATAGTAAAAATATTTTCACTTGCTCTTGTGATGGATGTAAAAAGCATCATAATCCCCGTTGTGTCTCCAAGGACAGCTGTGCCTGCCAGCTTCATTTCATCAGGTCTTTGTTACATGGGGCCCACCTGGATCCTGACTCTGCACTGTTCATAGCTTATGAACCAACTAATGCAATTATAGGGATATACTTTGCCCTGGCTCACTTATTTTACTAGCGGTAGTAAAACATGAACGATTAGAGCTCCCATGTATGAAATAATTCTATATGCATGATAAAATGCCACACTAAACAAAATAAAGCAAGAACACAAGCTGGACAGAAATCCTAAAAAGTTACAAATTCACTAAATCATTGTTCACAAAGGTCATTATTATATGATTAAAACTGAATCTACACAAAATGAAAAAAAGCACCCTGGGATTTCTGGTGCATAGAAGTTATGCGTGACATAGAGGGAGACATTTATAGAACATCGAAGTACATTTTCGCACCTATTTTTCAGTGTTTAATGCGCCTGAATGTATGAAAGTGGCTTTTGTGCAATTATAAATGATGTCTAAAGTTCATTGCACCTCTCCTGTGTGTTTGGCGCATTATGGAACTTAGACACATTAGCAATGCATCAAACATTTATAAAGGCTATAGATAGGCTGGAAATAAAGGAACAGTCATTAGAATAGATTGTCAGTGACTAGAAAGTATGGTACTGATCTTGCTTGGTGGACCACAGGTTCCAGCAAGACCTGTGCTGTGCTGGCTTTTGCCATATGTAGAATAAAGGGTAAGAGCAGCGAAAATAAATTTAAAATTTAATGTAGTAAAAATTAAAAATTCTGAACATCATCAGTGGGTTATTTAATGTAAAATTAGTTTTAGATTCTATTAATTTTAATTACATTTTATAGGAGATATTTTTATATTTTTGGAATATTATATATTTTTACAATAATTTTATATGACATTTTTTTATTAAATTTAAATAATTTGATTTTATATTGTTTGATAATTCTCAGACATTACTTTTTCTTATTGTACTGGTATAAGTTGAGAAATATTTGACATTTTTTTTCCCTAACAGCAAATCTAGCTCCACTTCGACTCCTCAGGCTCAGGCAGACCACATTGAGATAGGTCTGCCTGTTCAAGCAGTAATGCACCTAGTTTTGCCGACCCATATTCATATATGTTTGTAATGTTACGAGTGTGGTGCAACACGCCCCCAGAACGTCCCCTCATGTTAGGCGCATTAAAAAGTGTTGAGTCTTGCAAACAATGCACCTAACAGATTCATTACAACAATATTTGAAATACTTGAAAAAAATGAGCATAGGAGCACACTGGTGTGGCAGCAATATACATACACATTCCAATATCAGCAGCACACTATTAACTAAAAATCAAAAGGCACATAGGAATTTTTGAAAAAGCATTTCTGCTACTTAGGATACATGAAAAAAAATTTGAACTTCTTAGTTCACATTTTTGATCAAAACTGCTTAAGCCCACCTTACCTTGTTGTTTTTTTTTGCACTCCACCCACTTTCACAGGTTTTTAAATCAATGCAGTGTACCTTGTAGCAGGAGCCTTCACTCCCTGAAGTATGGAGGTCTGAACAGGCCCTAAAGAGAGGTAACGTCAGTGTAGATTCCCACCTGTATTTGAGGTCCCCTTGTTTATGGTGTATCTGTAGCTTAAGTTGGTAAAGCGGCTGCTATGAATAATCTAGTAGCATCTCTCTACACTACAATGCAGTACTTCATGTCCTGTACTGCTCTTTACATGTGCCAGAATAAGCGGCTCTTTTGGGCAGCAGGTGAGGGCCCAACTTTTTTTTTTTCACCAGAACATTGTGTATAAAGTACATGACCTAAAGAAGCTCCTATCCTCAAAATGGAAAGTGATTTCCAGCTTCCAGTAGCTCTTTCTGATGTTGCAAGTATATGTAAGGACTGTGCTAAATTTTCTTTAATCTCCATTTTGTTTTATGTTGGGGGCATTTTATGAATTATCAGTTCTCCATAGAATTATGGTCTCAACATACTAAGATTTCAACATACAGTGGTTCCAGAGGTGGGACCTGCATCTATGACACATTGAGGGCTTATCCAATCAATATTAAACAAATAAATCTTGAATAAATAAATCTTATGGTATGTTCAGACAGCTTATTGCCAGCATATAGGAGTGCATAATGGGCATGCCACTATACGCTGGGTGTTTTATAAGTGCGCACTGGCCAGCATGTACTTCTAAAGTGCTACATGTCGGCCCCCATTTACTATACCCTTTTCCCGGAACGTAAGAGGCGTGAAGAAGTGACATGTCACTTCTTCCTCCTGGTGCTTTAAAATCATAGTGCTATGATTTTACTGTAAATTGCAGGCCGTACTTTGTTCGTATTGCAGCACAATTACGGCCCAAATTACAGCCCACCATAACGCCATGTGAACATACCCTTACAACAGTTTGTTATATATTGTCAGTATAAGGCTATATACAGTACACATCTCATTTTCCTATATACTTAGCCCATGGATTGCAAATGTTTTCAGCATTTATACTGGACATCTACTGTATGAAGGCTGTAATTGATGTAACATGTGCTAAAAGAGTCACCTTTCAGTATTTGTCAAACAAATGTACACCACACGTTAAACATTTTCCTGGATATCTATGGCCATGTATGTAGATATTTGCCATATAATGGCAAATCTGTTGGCTATACATTCAGCACATGCATTATCAGATTTTCCTGGAGTATGTGCTTAACAAAACATGACCAGAACTTGGACAAACGCACTAACTTTAGTGGCACTGGCCAACAATCAAATGTCTATGAAGACTTCCTGAACGACCCCACTTGGCAGATGTCAGGAAGCTGAAAACATTTGTGACATAGTGTTCTTTTGTTCCCACAGGTGATGAGTTGCTCTGAGAAATGTATGCCAATGGCTTCTATTCCTCTCCCCATAAATAGATGTTTGGTGACAGTCATTTTATGAGTATGGGCACCTTTAGACAATCATAAAGAACTGCATGGTCAGTAGTTTAGATATGAGCAGATTCTGCTGTCTGATTCATTGTCAGACTGGCTGATGATGAGCGGCTATAAATCTAGTATGAGTGGTCAGACTGACAGATGATTTAAAGAAGGAATTAGAGGAGTTTTAGGGTAAGTTTGTAGTGAATTCAGGGTTAACTATCTGGGGGGTAGAGTTGTACTTGTTAGAAGAGGAGTTTTTTTAAAGAGGGTGTAGAGACTGATTAGAACGCTTCATATACCCATAGTTGCTCGGTCTACATGGCATAGTTTTACAGTCAGATTTTCACACGGATTTCGGATTTTGAAACCAGTGAAAATCTGACAACCATGTTAATAGACCATAATAGAAAATCTGAGCTGTAGTCTACACGGCTTGGCTTTTCTGAGGTCAGATTTCAAAGCTGATAGCGTTGCAAAAAACTTGGAACCTGCCCGTTCTTCCATTGGATGTATAGCAGAAAATGTACTGTTCAATGTTATATGGGTTGGTCGAATCCGAAATCCAACTGCAAAATCTGCACCAAAAAAGTGACAAAAAAAATAACGTAGGATTCTGTAATAGAATCCGACCAGTATTTAACAATTGCCATGTGAATGTACCCTAAGGAGGCAGAGTCTGTCAGTTTCCATCCAAATCATTGTAAGGGTTCGGTGGATTCGCTAGTCCATCCCGCCAGGGAGCAGAGTCTAAGTAGCCCCCGAAATTCACCAGAGCCCGCCGCAAAGCGGGATCGACTTGCTGCGGCGTGAGGCTACCAGGTCGCTACCCCTGACGCGACTTGCTTGCGATGGCGGCCGGGGTAATGCGTGGTACAGAGACGTAATCCAGAGATGTAGTCGGGGACAGACAGGAGGTCAGGACAGGCGGCAGAGGTTCATGGTCAGAGACGGGCAGACGGTCAGGGCAGGCGGCAAACAGGCAAGGTCAGGAAACGTAGCAGAACGGACTGGTACATGGGTAATCAATACGGAACTCCAACACTCTCAAGATTTGCTAACGCGCAACAACAATCTGGCAGACAGTGCAGGGGGCGTGTACAATATATATGACCAACGGCCGGCAATTAGCAAATTACCGGCGCACTGGCCCTTTAAATCCAGACAAGAAGAATGATTGATGTCCAGCGTTCTTCAGATAGCACTCAATTGTTTATTTACGTAGAAGATAAATAAACAATTGAGTGCTATCTGAAGAACGCTGGACATCAATCATTCTTCTTATCTTCAATTGCTTGCCTCAACAAGTCCGGGCGTCTTCTGGTCTGGTAAGCTGGTGTATACATTGAACTTTAAATCCAGACCAGCCGTTGCGCGCGCGCCCTAAGCAGTGGGTACGCGTGCGCCGGCCAGCACAGGCAGGAGCAGGGGACACAGGAGCGTGGGCGGGCAGCCACGGCTCCCGCGCCGGACCCCCTGCGGGCAGAGGGGCGGCCGTGGGGGGCGACGGCACCTGCGCCAGCCCCCATGACAGTACCCCCATTTAGGTCTGCCCTTCTTTCTACGGAAATTAGAGAGGAAGTCAGATGAGGTTGGCCTCAGTTTCCCACGAACACTCCTCAGGCCCGAACCCCTTCCAGTCAAAAGAAAAAACCGCTTCCCCCTCCTTGACCTCAAAGATGTTATCAGAGTTGGCCACAGGGGAAGGCAAGACAAATCCACAGGAGAAGCGGTTCAGCACCACAGGTTTGCGGAGAGAAACATGGAAGGCATTCGGGATTCGCAGGGTAGGAGGCAAGCAGTGCTTGTAGGACACCGGGTTCAGTTGCCGAAGTACAACAAAAGGGCCCAAATACTTAGGGCCTAACTTATAACTGGGCACCTTGAAGCTAATGTACTTGGCAGATAACCAAACCCTATCACCCGGCTTAAATATGGGCAGAGATCTACGGTACCTGTCAGTCTGGACTTTGGTGCGAGCGGAGGCCCGTAGAAGGGCCTGTCGTGTGACTTGCCAAAGTGCCTTGATGTCCTGCACTTGGGCATCCACGGCAGGAACGTGACACGGGGTAGCCGGAGGGAGAGGCGGACGGGGATGTAGCCCGAACACAATAAAAAAGGAGAGGCTCCAGCGGACTCCGAGTCTAGGGAATTATACCCATGGGAGGAAGTCAGACCAGTTATCCTGACGGGCGGATACAAAATGTCGTAGGTAGGTGCCTAAAACTTGGTTAATCCTCTCTACCTGCCTGTTAGTTTGAGGGTGGTATGCAGATGAGAAATCAAGCTGAACCTGCAACTGACCACATAGAGCCGGCCAGAATCTTGAAACAAACTGGACCCCCCTATCCAAGACGATATGCAATGGGAGACCGTGTAAACGAAAAATGTGATGAAAGAAGTGCTGGGCCAGCTGGGGGGCAGAGGGCAACCCGGGCAGAGGAACAAAGTGAGCCATCTTCGAGAATCTATCTGTCACCACCCATATGACAGTGTTTCCAGAGGAGGCCGGGAGGTCCGTAACAAAGTCCATGGCTACATGGGACCAAGGTCTTTCTGGCACCAGGAGAGGCTGAAGCAGACCCGCGTGTCTGAGACGAGGGACTTTATTACGACACAGGAGGTACAGGCCAGGACAAAGTCTCTAACATCTCGAGAGAGAGTGGGCAACCAGTTATAACGAGCGATTAGTTGCAGAGACTTATGGATTCCAGACCTGTCTGTTCGTGAGGCATGTCCACACTTCAGGATACAAGGCCGCATGGCAGGGCGTACGTAGGTCTTCCCAGGAGGCAGATGTTGAAGATCCACAGGGGCCGTCGTGAGGAGACGTTCAGGAGGAATTATGTGCTGCAAAGGCGGCTCCAAGCCCACTGTGTCCAAGGATCTAGAGAGGGCGTCTGCTCTGACGTTCTTCCCAGCTGGCCGAAATTGATGAAGAAAATCAAAGCGGGCGAAAAAGAGTGACCACCTGGCTTGCCAAGGGTTCAGTCGTTGGACAGACTGCAGATAGAGAAGATTTTTGTGATCGGTGAATATATCGATGGGGTGACGAGCTCCCTCCAACAAGTGCCGACATTCTTTTAAGGCTAACTTAATGGCCAGTAATTTGCGATCACCGATTGTATAATTCTTTTCAGCTGGGGTGAAGGTTTTTGAGAAGAAGCCGCAAGTACGTAGTTTCCCAGAGGAGGTCTTCTGTAGGAGGACAGCGCCTGCACCTACTGAGGAGGCGTCCACTTCTAGGATGAATGGACGCTGCGGGTCCGGGCAAGACAGAACTGGTGCAGAAGCAAATGCTGACTTAAGGCAATCAAAGGCTTCTTGAGCTTCTGGAGGCCAGGATTTGGGGTTGGCATTTTTCTTCGTAAGGGCCACCAGCGGGGCCACGAGCGTGGAGAAATGCGGGACGAACTGTCTGTAATAATTCGCAAACCTCAGAAAACGTTGGATAGAGCGAATGCCCACTGGTCGGGGCCACTGTAAAACTGTAGACAGCTTAGAGAGATCCATCTGGAGACCCTGATCCGAGACGATGTACCCCAGGAAGGGCAACGAGGTGCATTCAAACAGGCATTTCTCCAGTTTGGCATATGACTGGTGGTCACGGAGACATTTGAGCACCTGGCGGACGTGGTGGCGGTGAGTTTCCAGATCAGGAGAGAAGATTAAGATGTCATCAAGGTAGACGATAACACGGACGTAGAGGAGATCGCAGAAGATCTCATTAACAAAATTCTGGAACACGGCCGGAGCGTTCCAGAGGCCAAATGGCATGACGAGATATTCAAAATGGCCATCTCGGGTGTTAAAGGCCATCTTCCACTCGTCGCCTTCACGGATACGAATCAAGTTGTATGCTCCACATCCAAGTCCAACTTGGAAAAAAATTTTGCGCCACGTAGGCGATCAAAAAGCTCTGAGATCCCGGGCAGGGGATATAGATTTTTTATAGTGATTTTGTTAAGTTCCTGATAATCGATACAGGGCCGGAGAGTACCATCTTTCTTTTCAACAAAGAAGAAACCGGCCCCAGCAGGCGAGGAAGACTTGCGTATGAAGCCCTTACAGAAATTCTCCTGGATATATTCTGACATGGCCTTAGTCTCCGGGACAGAAAGAGGATAGACTCTGCCTCGGGGAGGAGTACTACCGGGTTGCATGTCAATAGGACAGCCGAACGGCCGATGTGGGGGAAGAGTGTCGGCCTGTCTTGCTGAAAAGACGTTGGCTAGATCCTGGTACGGAGTGGGCAGACCCAGCAGAGGCTTTGTAGACTTTGCAGAGGCGGGCCGTAGAGCCGGACGGAGAACATGCAGGCATCGCGAGTGACAAGCGGGACCCCAACGGATAATTTCGCCCGTGTTCCAGTCTAAGGTCGGAGCATCGTCTTGCAACCAAGGGAGGCCCAGGAGGATTTCAGAAGAGGAGCGAGGCAGAACAAGAAGTTTCAGATTCTGTAGGGCGCCTATCTGCAAGGTGAGGGGCGCAGTGCAGAACCGAATTGCGTAATTTAGGCATTCGCCACTGATGGAGGAGACGAACATGGGTTTCTGCAGAGGGGTCACCGGGAGACGAAACTTGGACACCAGAGCTTGGCTGACAAAATTTCCAGCGGACACCGAATCAAGGAAGGCGGTGTCTTGAAAGGTGCTGTCCGGCGAAATTCCACAGAGTACGGGAATGGTCAGACGGGGAGAGTCCGCACTGACACCTAGGGATGCCTCTCCTGCAAGCCCTAGGTGCGAGAGTTTCCTGGGCGCACCGGACAGTCCCCAATGAAGTGGCCAGAATCGCCACAGTAGAAGCACAGCTGCCTCTGATGACGCTGCAAGCGTTCTTCCTGGGTCAGATGGGCTTTCTCGACCTGCATGGGTTCGTCCTCAGGAACCATTGGCTGAGGAAGTGAAGGTCGTTGGAAAACAGGAGCCAGATGAGGTAGCCGGCATGGTCGGGCAATCTCCCGTTGGAGGCGGAGCTCTTGTTGTCTCTCGGCAAACCGAATATCAATTCGGGTAGCTAACCGAATCATCAGTTCGTCCAGAGCAGATGGCAGGTCCCGACCAGCGAGCCCGTCTTTAATATACCCAGAAAGGCCTTGCCAGAAGGTCGCCACCAAAGCCTGATTATTCCAGTCCAGCTCAGAGGCTAGGGTGCGGAACTGCACGGAGTACTGACCCACAATAGAGTTGCCCTGACGGAGCAGAGCTGCGGCAGCGGAGGAGGTGCGGCCAGGTTCCTCGAAGACGGTGTGGAACCCGTGGAGGAAGGCTTGCAGACTTACCGTCAACGGATCTCCTCGGTCACATAGCGGAGTGACCAGGCCAAGGCTTCCCCCGATAGTAGGCTAATTATAAAGGCCACCTTAGTCCGCTCGGTAGGGAATTGATGCCCCAACATCTCGATGTGGATGGAACATTGACTGATGAAACCTCAGCACTTCTTGGGGTCTCCATCATAGCGAGAGGGGAGCGGCAGATGCAGAGATGGTCCCGGTGCATGAGCAGGTAGAGCCATGGCTGGAGGAGCAACTGGTGCTGGCGTGGCGGCAGCAGCCGCAGGCGGAGGTAGACGGGCTACACGGTTCGGCATCATGGCCGCGAGCTGGTTTATACGCTGGCTCTGCTGGGCGATGGCTGTCGTGACATCCCGGAGCTTGGGCAAAGGTACCCTGGCGGAATCCATGGCCAGTTTGTACTGAAAGGGTTCGGTGGATTCGCTGGACCACTGCAAGCGATGATAGTTAAGCCACACAAGGGAGCAGAGTCTAAGTAGCCCCCGGTATTCACGAGAGCCCGCCGCAAAGCGGGATGGACTTGCTGCGGCGTGAGGCTACCAGGTCGCTACCCCTGACGGGACTTGCTTGCGATGGCGGCCAGGGTAATGCGTGGTACAGAGACGTAATCCAGAGACGTAGTCGGGGACAGGCAGGAGGTCAGGACAGGTGGCAGAGGTTCGTGGTCAGAGACGGGCAGACGGTCAGGGCAGGCGGCAAACACACAAGATCAGGAAACGTAGCGGAATGGACTGGTACATGGGTAATCAATACGGAACTCCAACACACTCAAGACTTGCTAACGCACAGCAACAAACTGGCAGAGAGTGCAAATTACCGGTGCGCTGGCCCTTTAAATCCAGACCAGCCGTCGCCCTAAGCAGCGGGTATGCGCGCGGCGGCCGGCACAGGCAGGAGCAGGGGACACAGGAGCGTGGACGGGTAAGTAACTTGGCGCCGGAGCCTGGGCAGCGAGGGGCTGGATGCGGGCAGCCGCGGCACCCGCGCCGGACCCCCTGCGGGCAGTGGGGCAGCCACGGGGGGCGATGGCACCCGCACCAGCCCCTATGACAATCATGTTTGTCCTGCACAGGAGCTCCAGTATAAAATAGCAAAGTTTATTTAATTCAACTTAAAAGTGGATTAAAAGAAAAATAACGCATTTTGAATGGAGAGGTGCACTTAGTCATAACCGGTGTTTGTTACACAAATTGTTAACACACACAGCAGCTAGAACTAAGGGCAGCTACAATTAAGAGCAGCTCTCACCTCAGCATTTGTGTGCATACATTTTTCTTTTAATGTGTCCACCCACAGCCTGCATAGGAAGTACAGTCGAAACCATAATATTACATACACTATATAAAAAAACACATATGCATGTTTTTCTCACTATCTGACAGGAAATCAGAATAAACCTCACCCGTTTTAGGTCAATTAGGATTACCAAAATTATTTATATTTGCCAAATGCCAGAATAATGAGAGAGAGAATTTTTGAAGGCATTTTTATTACTTTCTGCATTTCATTAGTATTTGGTAGCATTGCCCTTACACTGTATTACTTGGGTCAAACATTTGGGTAAGCTCCTTACAATAGTTTGTAGGAATTTTGGCCCATCCCTCCTGACAGAACTGGTGTAACTGAGTCATGTTTGTAGGTCGCCTTGCTTGTAGGTGGCACTTTAAGTCCCAGTACCAAATGTTTACTGCAGGAGAAGCCAGGGAACCCTGGGTATGTGGATGAACTGAGGGTTTATATAACCTCCTATTTTTGCCAAAGCTAGTTAATTCAGTGTTGGAGTTTGCAGTTGATAGTTGTATTATTGAGTCCCATCTAAAGAGATCATCTATCCACAAGCCAGCTGTGGTCCCGAACCAGACTCACCAATCACACCAGTCTACAAAGATATTCTCACAGAATTAGAAAGAAGTTTTAAAAGAGTGATGGTGTATATGCAGACCACACCAGAAAATGGAGTCTAAGGGGCCCCCAGTCTTCACCGGACCCTGCCGAAAGACGAGACGGACGGATTTACATAGTTACATAGTTACATAGTATGGTTATAAAAAGACACGTGTCCATCAAGTTCAACCAAGGGTGGGGAAAATGTGGGTGAAGGGAGAGAGACAAGGACTTTAAGCCCAGCCTCACCACTTGTTAACGCCCTGAAACCCACAAGGCAAGAATCAATCTGCTCCAGTGGAAACCCTATCTCTGACCCCAGAGCCTCCATCAGCCAGGATCCAGAATTTTACATAGCTATGTACGCATTAATATTCTTTAGTTCCAGGTAGGTATCTAAGCCTTTCTTGAAACTCTCTACAGTTCCTGCTGTGACCAGCTCCTCAGGCAGGCTATTCCACAGATTCACAGTTCTTACTCTGGAGATTGAATCCTTTTTTCTCTAGTCGAAGGGAATGTCCCCTTGTCTTTTGAGGGGGCTTCACTTGAAATAATTTTTCCCCATACTTTTTGTAAGGACCATTTATATATTTATATAAATTAATCATGTCCCCCCGAAGTCGTCTTTTCTCAAGACTAAATAAGTTAAATTCTACTAACCTCTCCTCATAACTAAGATGCTCCATTCCCCTTATAAGTTTGGTTGCTCGTCTTTGTACTCTCTCTAGCTCCATTACATCTCTTCTATAAACTGGGGCCCAGAACTGAACAGCATAGTCTAAGTGAGGTCGCACCAATCCTTTGTACAGCAGTAGAAGTACATCCTTGTCCCGTGAGTCCATGCCTCTTTTAATACAAGCCAATATCTTACTTGCCTTAGAGAGAGCTGATTGACATTGCATGTTGTTCTGTAGTCTATGATCTTCAAGAACGCCCAGATCTTTCTCAACAAGCGATTCTCCAAGTTTTTCTCCCCTTAGGACATATGATGCCTGCAGATTATTTCTCCCCAGATGCAGAACCTTACATTTATCCACATTGAATCTCATTTGCCATGTGGATGCCCAAGTGTGTCCAGGTCTGTTTGCAATTTATGAGCATCTTCCATAGATTGCACTACCCTGCATAGCTTGGTGTCATCTGCAAAAATCGAAACCATGCTATTGATCCCTTCCACTATATCGTTAATAAATACATTAAATAAAAGAGGACCCAATACTGAGCCCTGCGGCACACCACTCACAACCGGGGACCACTCAGAGTAGGAGTCATTTACCACCACTCTCTGAGTACGATCCGATAGCCAGTTTTTAATCCAATTACACACTGTTGTCTCTAACCCAATGGATTCTAATTTACCTAACAAACGCTTATGCGGGACAGTGTCAAACCCCTTTGAAAAGTCTAAAAACACAATATCCACCGACGCCTCGCTATCCAGACTTCTACTCAGCTTTTCATAAAAACAGATCAGATTGGTCTGATAGCTTCTGTCCTTAGTAAATCCATGCTGGCAATCACTAATAATAGTGTATTTATCCACATATTCCTGTATATAGTCCCTTATGAGCCCCTCAAACATTTTTCCCACAACAGATGTTAAACTTACTGGTCTATAATTACCTGGGCAAGACTTGGAGCCTTTTTTGAAGATGGAAACTACATTTACCTTGCGCCAATCTCCTGGTACTATTCGAGTCACCAAGGAAGCTCTAAATATCATGTACAGGGGCACAGAGATGACCGAGCTGAGCTCTTTAAGAACTCTTGGGTGTATGCCATCAGGGCCTGTAGCTTTGTTCACATTCAGTTTATTTAACTTGACTTTGACTTTTTCTACACTAAGCCAATTAATTATATCAGATGATCTATTAACAGTACTGGCACCACCTACATCTGTCCTTGGCCGACCCCCATCAACTACTTTCTCATTCATAGTATATACTGAGCAGAAGAACCTATTTAGTACCTCTGCCTTCTCCTGGTCCCCAGTGACCAGCACCCCATAACAGGTTTTTAAGGGTCCTACTTGCTCTGACTTTGGTTTTTTGGCATTTATATGCTTAAAGAATTTCTTGGGGTTAGTCTTGCTGTCCTTGGCCACCTGCCTTTCATTTTGAATTTTAGCTGCTTTTATCACTTTTTTACAGATTTTATTAAGCTCTCTATAATTTTCAAAGGCTGATGCCGACCCCTCTGACTTATATTTTTTAAATGCCCTTTTTTATTGTTTATTGCCCTCTTAACAGAAGGTAGAAGCCGTGTTGGTTTTAGTTTTAGTCGCCTATACTTGTTATATATTTTGCAATAAATTTCACCAAAGTATATTTAAAGCTCTCCCATTTGGCTTCTACATCACTACTTGCTAATAGCTGCTCCCAGTCTATGGTCTGTATTGCGTCCCTAAATAAGGAAAAATTGACCCTTTTAAAATTAAATGTTTTTGCCCTCCCGCTCTGTTTTTCTTTTTTCCAGTTTACGCTAAAATTAATTATATTGTGGTCGCTGTTACGTAGATTTTCAGAAACCGTGACCGCTCCAACAAATTCTGCTTTGTTAGAAAGTACCAGATCCAACAGAGCATCACTTCTAGTGGGTTTCTCCACAAACTGCCCCATAAAATTATCCTCTAACAGATTGAGGAACTTCCTTCCCTTTTCAGTTGATGCAGAACCGTGACCTCAGTCAATGCCTGGGTAATTAAAGTCACCCATTATTACCACTGTACCTGCCTGTGCTGGCTGCACCATTTGATTAAGCATCTGGTCTTCTATCACCTCCGTGATGTTCGGGGGTCTATAGATTACACCACCAAACACATTGTCTGCATTAACCTCCCCCCCCCCCTTGTATGTCCACCCACAATATTTCCACATCATTAGCTAATCCGCCCTCTATTTCCTCTTTCACATTTGCATTCATATCACTTCATATACAAACACACTCCTCCTCCCATCCTGGTCACTCTATCTTTCCTAAATAGATTAAAACCTTCAAGGTTGACCGCCCAATCATGCGAGGAGTCCAGCCATGTTTCAGCAATACCTACCACATTGATCAGCTCCTCTACAACTAGCGCCTCAAGTTCCCCCATTTTGGTTGCAAGACTTCTGGCATTTGTGAATAGACATTTTAAGTTCCCTTCCAGTCTTACACTTTCTGTCAACGGTTTGGGATTGTATCTAACATGTTCATTAGACGGCATGGGATCATACATTACCCGATCAGTAGACAGCATGGGATTAAATGTTACCCGTTCAGATGACTTAGCTGCGGGGAACCCCAGATTGCAACTGATGTAGTTACTAGCAGTGACAGCCGAAGTGTGACAGGTAGGTAGCAAGTGAAATAGCATCCATGGCACTCCTTTTGATGAAGACCAGATCGTGGGTTTCTCATCTACTTCCACTATGTCATAAGGAGAGTTGAACTTTCTTTTCTACTTATCCATCATTTACCTAACATGTGAATGAAAATTCTGATTCTTCTTAAAAAGGAGTGCCATGGATTCTATTTTGCTTTGACTATTGGCCCCTTTTCCAATGAGCACTCACACTCCTGGTAGGTAGCAACCGATGACAGGAAGCAGAGTCTGAGGCAGGTAGCAAACTGGCTTAGCGGCAGATAGCAGCAGTACAGATAACAGTCTGGCAGGTAACAGTAGGTTACAGCAGGTTACAGCAGTATAAGAACAGACTGGTGTAACGCAGGAACCAAGACATCGATAAACACAGGTAACCAGACAGCAACCGGAGGTCAGGAACAATGTGTGACCATCAACAAACTGACCCAGAGCAGAGGTAGGATGTTCCTTAAGTCTCAGAAGTTCAAGGCCCATTGGCCAGGTAATTAGGTACAGTCCCTTTAAATGAGCCTGCATGCACGCCCTAGTGAGGACGTGTGTATGTGCGGGATGCTGGCAACAGCAAGGATGGGTGAGTACACGCAAAGACGAGGTGCCGCAGCAGGGACACAACCTGAGGCACGGTGACGTCCACGATCCGGACTGGGGACCATGACGTGGACCGTGACAGTAGGTAATCTGCTGAACATCTCTAGATATCCAGATGACAGGCCATCACAGCAGTCCAGTGCATAAAAACAAAATCATACAGGCTGAGACCCATTATAAACAATAACATATTATTTTCATAAAGAACTTACCAACATCGATAACCCTTTAGTTTCCTTAAGGGGATATAAATAGACCAACATATTGAGAACAATAATACTTTGGCAGGACTGATAGATAACATTATAGCACTGCACAGCTAAATCAAAAATAATAAAATCTTATCCAAAACTCAATTATCCCAAGAGATCAGCATTTAAAGACACTTAATATACCATTGAATTTCCAGTCAGTCTTTGGTCTATGGTCTGAGACAAATCACACAAAGAGAAAAGATCACTTTAAACTAAAAGTTCTTATACACCGTTTAAAATATAAATGTATGTCAATCTCCTAACACCTGAATAACCCATATCGAATGATACAAATGCTATCAGAACATTTTATCAGAACATGGCTAAATCGTTTTCCCAATGATTTCCAATCCATAGCAGTGTTACCATAATATAAAGCAATATCACAAAAAATGATGTCCCGGAGACAGCCAGATACTTTCATGATGATAAAGACTTGCATTCAAATTTAAAGGGGTTGTCTCAACATGCATTTTCACAGAGTCACAGTCAGCTTTAGACTCACACTTCCTGTTCAGGCTGTGAGGAGGTCTATAGCAGTGATTGACACATCAGCTCTGCTGTTCCTAGCTATTCTTGTTACAGTGGCATGAATGCTGGAGGTTTATGAAGTATACAATACTAGACTGCAGAGCTCTAAAGGGTTAAAGCTTCTCATTTAGTTTAGTAAACAGAGTCCATTGCTAGAGATAAGACTCTGCAGGTAATGACTTACCATGGTCAAATTGACTGACTGACATGGAGCAATTAGAGATAAGTGAGAGCAGGGAGAGGTGATCGGTAAACAGAGACACTTATGTCCTTCAAGATGAGATAAAATCTTCTTTATCTCCTGCCCAAAGCAAAATCATCAATGTATTTGTTAATGGTCTTCTTTCCCTACATGTTAACAGCTATTCATTGTAGTGAGAAAAACCCTTTAAGAGTTGTTCATCAACATGAAGTCCCAAAGTGCGAATAAAGCTCCGTGTATATCGCAATTTTATAAGGGGGTGAATTTGTAGCTGCAGATTCACTGTGACTATAATATAAAAGCAAACAACCACAAAGATGCTGCAGCATTCAGCGAGTGCTAAGATGTATGCATACATGGAATTATTTTATTGTTTTAAATTGCATTACTGCTATTTTAAATCTGTTTATAAAATTAAGATTTAACACAACGTTACAAGAGCTTCCAGCGAAACAACTTGGAGACTGTTCACTTGCTGCCTAATATATCCCTTCACTTGACAGATGCCAATATAGTAAGATAATCATTGTTATTACATTTAACGTCAGTTTTAATGTTATGGCTGATTGGTGTATACTATTACCAATTTACGCTAACTTTCAATAGCAGAGGTAAGACAAGAAGAATCATGTCCCTTTGTCCAAATAGTAATTATAGTCTGCCAAAAAAAGGCTGAGCTTTATATAGCTAGCAACACTGAGAAGAAAGAACAGGTTCACTTGTAACAATGCCATGATAACTCGGGCCGGGACGCAACCACAGCAACAGCTGTTCTGTCATGAATCCAGTGAAGAAAGAACTCACTCAGATATAGCCTCATTGTTACAGTATACATTGCATTGTCTTGGGATTTTATTGTATTAGTGACCTAACATGCAAGATAAGAAGGCAGAAAAGAAAGAGAAAATACATTTTTAAGGTTCCCTTTATCAAAACAACAAACAAATTGTGATGCAAAGTGTTATAGAAATGTGGCCATTTTTACATATTTTATTCACTACTGGTAAGCATCTATGATGACAAAGTGATTGATCTGCTGCCTTGTTTAAAACTTTTAAAGAAAATTACTTCTCCAGAGTAATGCTAAACTCACAACGAGCGTTGCGCGAATCTGTCCCTGTTCAGTTCAACACTGTAAAAATAATTCACGTTCAAGACATACCGAATAAGATTTTTTTTTACTCTGTCCCTAGCCATAACCCGATTCATAACCTTAGCTCTAAGTTGGGCTTAGGGTTAGGGTTTTTAGGCTTTTATGAGGTTAAATTACCTCTCCGAAGGACTTCTGTTGCTCCGACATCACTTCTGCTCTGACATTACTTTCGGCATGATGTGCCATGGGACTGGAAGTGACATGGAACGGAAGTGACACTGAAGCGATGCTGCCACTGGACCCATAAGCGCAATGGAGAGCTAAGTAAATCCTAAAAACCCCAACCTTAACTGCAATTTAGAGTGACCATTACGGTTAGAGACAATTGTTTTGGACAATTTACACCAAAATTTTATTCAGGACGAGGCGAATTCAAGCGTTTGGATTTAGACCAAATTTGATTTTGACCCAAATCTGCAATTCAACACTTCCTCTTAACAATTATTTATACAAATTTTTATGTAGTTGAGTACAGAGCCGTCTTTTATCATGTTAGAGGTCTGATGTTAACTGTTTGTTAAAGGGGTTGACCACTTCCCAATAAACTGTTCTAACATGTATTGGGTGCATGCTCCCAGAAAGCCTGACCACTGCTCTTCCAGTAGTCCAAACCTAATTCCTGAACAGGAACTGCATGCCTTACTCCAGATCATGCTTTAAAATATTTTATTAGGGTATCATCTTGAACCAATGTATATCGCAGTTGAAATTCAAATAGTCAAGATCAGATATTGTCAGAACATTTGTGTTAATAATCATGGTGACATTTCTGGTATGAGTAACCCTTCATCAGGCTGAAAAAATAAAATAGTGAAATCTCAGGATTGTAAAATATACAAGTGTGTGTATGCAAATACATCATACATCAATGTTATAGAACAGAGTAACAGACATAGGGAAGCTTTAACACATAAATCATGGTGCTACATTGCGGTTATATTCAACCACATAATTCTGCTAAGAAAACAAAATTATGAGGAATAATGTTGACAAAGAAGTCATCACTTCTCAAAATCAATCCAAATCTACTACCAAAACAATAAACTACCAAATCTACTAAGATTTATATATAAGAAGACCAACGCATTACTAAGAAGAAAAAAGTAAGATGATACCATAATAAATCGAGGAAGATATCAGCATATCAGAGGAGAGCTAACCTGCAAAGGATAAAATGTGGATGATGGGCTTTGTATTGGGTGGTGTTATTTTACACTTAAAATTAAATGAAAGGTACATATCTTATATCAAACAGTATTAGGTAAATAGTTCAAGTAGTGGCTATGTTCACACAGCGTAATTGCGGGCATACAGTACGCCCTGCAATTACGTCAAGTGTTTGGGAGTCACGCTGATCGCGCGTAACCCCGCGACTGAGGTGGGCCGGTAGCTTGCCGGCCCCATGGACTGTCATTACTCGCGGTGCACTTATCACTTATCCAACTGTGCGTACAATATTGTATTGTACGCCCGGGAGAGGAGGCGTAATCCATAGTTCTCTGTGAGAACTATGGATTACCGTAATTTCGGCGCGCATCTCGCTCGTATTAAAACGCAAATATGACGCGAAATGCGCAACGAAATTACCCCGTGTGAACAAACCTTAAGGCCAGTCACATGGCGTTATATGTACATCACGCTGGTCTATCACACTTTTATATTCCCCACAAAAAAAAAACGTATACCGCCAGGAAATAGAGCAGACAAAGTCCACATAGGACTATAATATGTTTATTCTATTGATTTCTATAAGGCCGCAGAGGCTAAACTGTGATATCCACCAGGAAAAGGGGTATAAATAATTTTTTCCAGTGTGAAGATTGTCATATTAGGCATATGTAGCTTATTGGGCTTACAACATAAAAAAATGTTGTGGCACAGCAGGTTTTACACAAAGGTTAGTAGGTCAACAATGAAAATGTTATATTTAATACAAAATCTAAAATTTCCAGAATTGTAAAACTAAAAATCAATGCCAACCAGACTGATAATGTAATTTTTCTATTCTCTGTCACAGAAGCTTATATACTTACTTGATACCCTACAGTTAATGCTAGTAACCAGGATAAAGCAATACAATGGAAGATAGGGATATCAGACATGGGAGGCTATGTTACACATTTAACACAGGCTGTTCGACAATGGTACGTAAATACTTACGGGTAAATCATAGTTCTGTATGAAATCAGGAGTAATATATAGGGTGATAAGCCTGAGTAATGTTTCCAATGTATGTAACACAGCAATTCACTTTAAAGACGGCTTTAACTATATCGAATTTCACTGCAACTCTCCCTCCAATTAAGAAAGCAGGTGGTAAGTCAAATCCAATAAAACATAAAGCTTGGAATAATTTAAATGATAAAGAATTATGTGGCAGTATTATCTCAAACCTATACACTTGGGTCACTTATGTAATATAACTGTTTTCACCCACCTAGTCTTGAACATCGCATCTGAAGGACACTCTTTATTGTGGGAACTTTGGCTGTAAGGCAGCCCAAGAGATAAGAAGAAATCAAGAACAGACTTTTTATGTCTGATGATGTAGGGGGTGAGATCACGCCCTATGAACAGTGTTGTGTATGTGTATATATTGTATATTCTGTATATAGGATACAAAAGGGATTAAGATGAGGAAGCACTTTTTTCGAGGACAGGGGTCCTATAAGCATGACAGAGGGGGGAAGGCCTGTATCAGTGTGAAGGAGACAGGAGGGGCTGCAGTTAAATATAAGAAAGTACCTGTTATGTGGTTACAATTTCTGAGTGTTCAGTTGTTAGTTTGTTCAGAGTTAAAGATCCTGTTCCAGCATCTCAGATCATCTCGCCCACCAGCCAGCAGTGAGGTGGACAAGCTACAGGCATACTATCTGCCTGGTAGCTCACAAGAGAAAGGGAGAGGAAAAGGAAGCGTAAGAATGCAGGGATAGGTAGACAGGAGAGTATAGTGAGGAATGGAAGAATTCGAGGACAGATTGAGGAACTGTCCTTGGAGAGAATAAGAGTTTGCCGGAGGTTAATTAGGCCTGAGCAGCCCATGGAGCGTACCAAACAACAACACCAGTCTTCAGGCAGAATGCTTGACCTGCAGATGCAGAGCTATGGGATACAGAGAGGGAATAAAGGGCTTGAGGAATTGTCCAGAGAACATGAGAAGCAATTGTAATGCTGTAAACGAGAAGTATGGAAACCCCGCTGAGATATTATCTATGTGTGATCGAAGTACAACCTGTTCAGAACTGTGAGTAAAACCTGCAGGTCCCAAAGCTGAGAGTCTCTGTGGTTCTTCCTGCGCTGATGCACTACACCTCCCAGCAATCCCATGCAACTAGGCCTGACATCCACGCTCACCTAGTACCAGGTTGTATCTACCTGCCTGTCACCTGAGACCTGTCCAATCACCATTTACCTATTCCTGCGCACCTTACAATGTCATTAGACATGGGCTAACACAAAGGGCAACAGTCTTCTTCTGTTACTAGCTATACCATACCTGCTCAGTAAATAAAAACCTATGTGCTGAAACAGAAGGCATATAATAGTAGAAGCTCTCACAACCATCTTGTTAAAATTCTTAAAGCGGTTTTGCCACAAAGCAAAATTCTTTACTGAACCCAACTCATAGCGAGTTATGAACCAGCCTCAGTGAATAGGGAAATAATCGTGCTTGCAAAGCTCTCCCTCATTCATGTCTATGGGAATTCCAAGTAAAGTTGAGCACACTCGCTCGGCTACATTCAGAACTACCATAAAAAGAACAGGAAGAACTGTGCAACACAGCTATCTCCCCATTCTCTGAGGCCTGCCCATGGTGAGCAACAAGCCAGCCTCATAAAGGTATTTTGCTTTGTGGCAAAAACCCCTTTAACTTCAACTATCAGAAAAAATTTGTACAAAAGTCTAGAAATGTAGAAACCACATTTTAAAGTACATTGGAAAAGTTAATCTTTAGCATTACAGTAACTAATCATAGTAGCGCCATCTGCTTGATCGACAAGACCTTATAAACATCGCCATCCATCATATACGTTTGAATAAAAAAGGCATTTAAACATATAGCGCAATGGAAACTCTTTACTAACCTCAAAAGGTTAGAAAATCATGTACACTTTCTCTATCAAAAATGGACATAAATTGATTTAGACGGACGGACATACGTTTCCTGTATATTTTAAAAAACAGGGACAGAAGTAAATTTTTACATGTTTTTGGCCTTAAAAAAAGTTATCTGTTTAATGTGTGCGTTAAACGTAGATTTAAAAAAAAAAATAAAATGATGTGAATGGGACGTAATGGACAATAACAGGCCACATTGTACATTATGGATCTAAGGCGATAGCTAATGGAAATTAAATAGTAGTTGAATCTGCCTTACAACCTTTCACAGTTTCTGAGTGAGAAGAAAGTGACAAGCATTTACTATTTCCCAGTGGATACCAGAAACTGACATAGTGTATATTATAAAGTAGTTCTAGCTTTGACAGCACATCAGGTATATAACTGTCAGTCATCTTGGCTAACCTCTAGTGTATCGTTCTTTCACTGTTTGCTCATATTTCTAATTCCCAATAGTAAATATCCTCCTATACTACTATTGGAAAATTAAAGTAGATATGCAGGTGTACTAGGCTGTTTATGCAACCTACAAAATAGTTACACAATACATAGAATATACTCAGCAGATTCACATTATTATGACCACAAGCTTATCGTCAGAGTGATCACTGCGTGAAATATAGACAGAAGCTATACAGACTGGGAGTGACTCAGTAATGTCCAGGTAGGTTGTCACAAGTACCTGGAGCCATGCTGACTACAGTACATACCACAGCTGCTGGAGGATCTATAGATCGAAGAAAATGATTGAAGTAGAGCCACAGATGCTCAATTGAGTTCAAGTCTAGGGAAATAGGAGGCCAGAGTAGTAATAAGACGTCTTGACATTTCTAGCATGTTGCATTGTCTTTCTGGAAGATCCCATTCATCCCAAAAAAGACAGATGAGCAGGTCCATATAAAGCCATGCAAAAATTCCCCAGACCATAATGCTGCCACCCCTTTTACTCATGACAGTAACAAGGGATATGTGTGTAGACAGCCTACCCACCAAGCCAGCTCACCACACATGACCTTTATGAGCTATGAGCTGCCGATATTGAAAGTAAGAAGTGGTCATAATAATGTGACTTAACTTTGTAATACACCTATAGCACTAAACTTAAAGGTACCCAGTAGCCTTACAAATGTTAACTTTATTAACCAGATCTATGAGGAACTGGTGCTCAATACATCAGTATTAGTAAATTTCACCTAAGTGTTCAAGGAAACACTTTTGGGGCATTTAATGTAATGTATGGCAGTTTTCTAAAGCAAAAAAGTTGCATGCAAAAAGAGTTTTGCAAGCCTCGTTTGCTCAAAATTTACAACTTTTAGGTTGTTCTACGCTGTGCTTACCCCTTCCCGAAAATGTGGATGGAGCAAGTAAAAAGGGGCTTGGACTCTCATAGCCTTACACATTTACTATAATGTATACCCGATCGTGGTGTAAATTATGCCTGAAATCTACTCCAAGTCATAGGTGTGGTAAATTTCTTTATCACACATATAGACACTGAAGGATGCGCCAAAGGCATTAGGCTTTAATACATTTGACAAACCTTACTCAGGCGCACTTTTCATTAATATCAGCATATTTAATGCCTGTCTTAATAAATTTCCCCCTAAATTATTTTGAACCTAGAGATCTAAATATTATGGGGCACATTTTTGCTATGGTGATTGTGCCAGAATTCGGGTGCATGCCTTACAAATTACGAAGCTTAGCTGGTTTTTGACACTTTTTTTTACCATGTCCAAAAAGAGGCTTTGTGAAAAGGGGCATAAATTTACAGGGGAGGGTTGTGGCTTTACATGCACCAAAATGTTGGTGCAATTATTAGTGTAAACAAAGCCAAGTAACAGTAAAGTTAGACAAAAGTGTTTAAACATGAGCCAGATTTATAATACAGCACAAGCCACTGTGATACATCTGATGCATTCTTAGACTGTTTAGTCTAAGCTTACACTAAGTATTAGACAGATATAGTACATATGCCCTAATGTCTGCTCATGTATGTTTCCACAATCAGAAGTGCATTCCATAACTGGAGACAGCAGTCAAACACACTGGTCTTCTTTATGACTTGTAGATTTAAGCTTGGACTACACAGCTATAGCAAGAAGTTGTGCTACTAACTTTCATCACATATGGCGACAATTTTACTTTTTTGCTTAATTTTTCAGTCAAGATTGACTTGAATTATGCATTCTGTCCATAGAGTCTTCTGCTTCTATAAAGGCAAACACCAAAAGATGCTGCTAACTTTAAATATGACTTTCCGTGGCCTACTGGTGTACCTATTCCAAAATGTATGTCTCTATGCCATTAATCACCGGGTGCTGACGCTTTAGCCTGTTTCCGCTCCCTGCGTACTCTGCCGATTTGTTGGTGTTCTTTGGTGTTGCTTGTGAGAGAGAGTTATTGCGCTATCCTTGTTATTCCTGTGTACCAGACCTCTTGCCCGTTTCTCCTGACTACGTTGCCTGCTGCCTGCCCTGACCTTTCTACATGTTCCTGCCAGCCGATTCTGTACCACGTTACCACTGCAAGCAAGTCGCGTCAGGGGTAGCCTTGCGCCGCAGTCTGGTGAAAAACAAGAGGCTCATATCATCGCTTGTGGTGGTCCTATAGATTCACCTCCTGCGGACTAGCCATTGATCCCAGCAGAGTGCCCCTGGTTGAACTCCAGGACATCTTGGCTATAGTAGCCCAGCAGAATATCCGCATTGACCAGCTTGTGGTTGCCATGCACTATCTTGCAGCCCACCTACTACCAGGCATACATGTTCTACTGCGTCCAGCGAGTCCACCTCCTGCTGCTCCCGTTATGACCCAGCGAGCCCTAGTCTACGACTATACCAGCCTCCGCATTATGACAGGAATCCCAAAACCTGCAGAGGATACTTGACTCAGTGCTCCATCCACATGGACATGATAGCAAATCAGTTCCACTTTGAACAACCCAAAGTGGTATTTAAGTCTGCTGTCAGGCAAAGCCTTGGCCTGGGACTGAGGGGATCCTGTGACTACCAACCTCCAAGTGTTTCTAGAAACTTTCCAAAATGTATTTGAAGAGCCTGGTGTCACGATATGTGCATTTGATCCTGGAGGTTGGAGTTGGCCTCTACTGTTTTTTCCAGCAAGGAGATAGTTAACTACAGTCTCTAAGTTCTCTCCCTGGTGGAACTGGTTACTATCTAGGCCCAGCTATAAAGCCCAGCCTCTGTTTTAGTTGGTGCCTGAGATTTTCCTCTACATATTCTTCCTGCATTTGCTCTGCCAGGTTACACCTGTTTTGTTCTCTTACCACTTGGACTTTTTGTTTTCTTTCAGTTTGTTTGCATCTTTGTTTTGTTTTTCTGTTTTGCCCTTCACATCCCCTTGGATCCACCCTCTTAATTTTAGGTTATCTTTCTGGGACGGTTTGTGTTACTTTTTGTATGTTTACTTTACACAATAAAGCCTATTTTGAAAGATACTTGACACCTGGTCTTCTGCTACGGCTTCACTGCTCCAACTACATCAGGGCGACTTCTTGGTCAGGCAATTGGCAGTGCAATTCTGCACACTCTCGTCTGAACTCGAGTGAACCCTCATAGCAATATTCTGGCAAAGATTTGCACCAAGAATCAAGTATGAGCAGGTCGGTCAAGATCTTCCCTCCTCTTTGGATAAACTTATTCATTTAGCTACAAGAATAGACATCCGTTTTTCAGAGAGACAACTGGAAATCCACCAACAGTGTGAAACAGTCTGAACTCATGGACATCCTCGGCTTGCTCCAGTGTTTCAAAGGCCTCCACTTCCTCCACTAATGTACAAGAGGAGTCTTTGCAAATGGAAAGAGCCCACCTGCCTGAGCAAGAATCTCTACTTCTACTGCGGCGGTTCCAAGGATTGCATTAAGGACTGTCGATCTGGTCAGAGAAACTCCTGCACCTAAACTTTGTGGGCGAGGTGTCCCTAGGTGTGAAGACTACCTCTCCATGTCTGATTATGTCGATTCTGCTCGCTTCCTCGTCTGGTACCTTGTTTCAAGTCTCAGCTTTCTTGGATTCTGGATCAGCTGTAAATTTTGTGGTTGCTTCATTGATTTCCAAGTTTCGTCTCACTGTGGTCCATCTGGACAAACTATTACTAATTTCGTCCATTAATGGAGAATACCTGAGAGACTATTCTGTTTCGTACTGAGCCCCTGACATTGCATAAAGAAAAGTTTTCCACTTGTTGCTTTGTTCCTTCTCTGCACTTCTTTGCTTTGTTCCTCCTCTGTACTTCTTCTGGGACTGACCTAGCTACAGCATGTTTGCGTGCTCAGTTGGCAAATGGGCAAGGTCACATGTTGGGTGAAAACTTGACTCCTTCCACTAATAATACTGATAATACATAACTTTTATTAAAGAAAAATGATAATAATTGATAATCTCCATTAAAATACTGCTAACCAATGCTCACTTGATAGGTCTGTATAGATATATCAATTATATTTTTATCTCCAAGAAAGTATCTTCCAGAACTTATTTCCTAACTTAAAGAATATTTCCAAGGCCTATCATAATCGATGCCTGAAGTACCACTGATTGAAGCAGCGGGTACCCTAAGTAAAAAGTATCTATGTCCAACAAATGTGCTCTATGTTCAGGGAGCCTAGATTGTATACAATTCAAATAACACATAGTGCTCCAAAAACACTTTCTCATCTATTAATTTCTGTCCTCTAAGCCTACTACTTCAACTGAAATCCTCACGCACCAAGGCGTGGGTCCACGCTTCCTGGGTCCAGTTGAGGTAACCTGACACATCAACCCTGTGGCCTACAAACTCCACCTGCCTCCTTCAATGCGAATCCCGAACTCCTTACATGTATCCCTCTTCAAGCCGTTGGTTCTCAACCTCTCAACCTAGCTAAGAATTCTATCATGGGGAAGCAATACTTCCTAATAAACTGGAAGATGTTCGGGCCAAAGGAAAGACTGTGGGAGATGGAAGACAACATTGATGATCCTGAGTTTTAGCGGAAATTTAGACTATCTCTGAAGAGGCAGTTCCTCGGCTAGTATGTCATGCCGTGGGCGAGCTCATGCTCTGTCCATTCCAGTATTCACCTCCCCACGCTCCTGTTCTGCTGCCGTCCTCTGCTCTGTGCTGGCGCGCATGTACCTTCTCCTTAGGGGGCACGCGCGCCGGCTCTGTGACATTTAAAGGACCAGCGTGCCTGTGATTGGAGACTCAAACAGAAGTAACCCTTTCCTATACTATTCAAAACTGTATTCAAATCTGAAATAAAAAGTTGGCTGAAGTTACAATAAAAAAAAAATTACCTGTTCCAACTTATGTACAAATTCATTTTAAAAACAAACCTGCAGGTTATGAATGGGATAGGTTTTGCAGGTTTGTTCTTAAATTGAATTTGAATGTAAGTTGGAACAGGTAAATTATTTTTTTACCGTAACTTTAGCCCCTTTTTTTTTCAGTTGAATAGTATAGGGAAGGATTACTTTGGTTTGACTCATAGAAAATACCACCTTGTTCGACTATTGCCCCCATTGAGATTATATTTATTTCTAGATCTCTAGATTATAGGTGACTTCAAGTAAATACAATATTACATTTATAAAGCTATTCATGAATGATTAGCATGATTGACTGAGAATGAGTAGTCTCAAGCAAAAAGCAATGTAACATGTCACATGTGGCTACCAGTAGGCCATGGAAAGTACATGCAAGTGCAATGCCACAATTGCTGAAGTTGCTGTTAGCAGCATCTTTCGGTGTCTGCCTCTATAGATGCAGAAGACTCTAAGGACAGAACGCATAATTCAAGTCAATCTTGAAGTAAACAAAAGAGTAAAATTGTCTCCATATGTGATGAACGTTAGTTCTTAAGAACAATCCTGCAAACCTTATCCTATTTGTAGGTTATGAATAGGATAGGTTTTGCACGTTTGTTCTGAGATTGAATTTGTATGTATGTTGGAACAGGTAAATATTTTTTAATTGTGACTTCAGCCAATTGTTTTTTTTTCAGTTTGGGATAGTATAGAGAAGGGTTAACACCTGTATAGCATTTATTTTGCTGTCTTTGTCACTGTTCATTTTTTCAGATTTCACCTTAAAGGGGTTTTATCATTTGAATCTTTCGCACACTTGAGCTGTCTCTATCTCTTTCAACTTCAAATCCATGGGCTAGTATCTCCTCTCAGTAGGCGTGTCCCTCCTCCCAGGAGGCGAGTCTCCCCTCACTGAAGAGCTGTGACATCATCATTCTGTGTGAAGCAGGGGAAGGGACAGGACGTCAGCTCTGCAGCCCTCCTGCTTTGTTCTCATGGCTGCAGAGTTCTCATGTTTCTGGCTGCACAAGCTCCATGTAACCAGAGCCTCTGTATTGCTGTAACCAGATCACCTCTAATGGTGTAATCAGTTATACACACAGCCTGAACTTATGAAACACATTTGAGGAATGCACACTGCCCTCCCCCACTCCTCCCCATCTGTTATCAGGCAGGTGATAGAGCAGACTGTATAAGGCTGTGTTATATGGGTGATGGGAACAGACTGTATAAGACTGTGTTATATGAGGGGAGAGTGAATCTATCAGCTAGATAGTCAGTGATTGCCCAGATCATTCACCTTAGAGCTGGGAGATGAGTATAGAGCCAGCAGCCATCTCAGACAGTTTCACTTTTGATTTACACAGCTCAGAGGGGAGTAAGCACAGAGTGCAGGCAGCCAATCACAGCACAGGGGGCGTTTCCCATCTGGGGGCGTGTCCGAACAGGCTGAATGACATATCAGTCAGCCAATCACAGAAAAAGGGGGCGTGTCGCGTCCAGCTGCTGCAGAAATAGCTGTAGTTGCACAGGAAAGCTCATATCTAGTATACTGAGTGATTTAGGTAATGCAAACCAATTGCAAAAGTGCTTATTTTTACTGTCCCCATCATTTGAGATATGATCTTTGTAGCGAAAAAAACGCCTTTAATTTCTCTCCCTCAAAGATATTACACCATGGTTATATGAGTCTATGGGGTGCTCAGTGAAAGGATTTTCATTATCTATAAGTCTTCAGTAAATTCACAGCACACCTTGTGTTGACTTCATGAAACATATAACTCTATGTGGCGCAACAATCAGGGAAGATACTGCAAATGGCAATTCTGTAAGTCTAGATATACGTAACCTTTTTTTAACCACATCTAAAGGAAGAGAGTCTGGTGGCACAGGTGTGACCAACTGCAGTGTATAGCATGCAATGCCACTAAAGTAGCATGGGAGAGCCAACGCACCTAGTGCTAAAGTCAATGGTGCGTGATTCCTTTGACATCGTATTCAGAGTCACACCCAACAATAGCTTCTGTCTTGAGTGTGAGTCGTATTTTAGTAACTTGGGGACTGTCTGTATCCTGCTTTATCTGTCCATGCTTTAGTCACCATCAGAACAATACTTATGTAGGACCTTACTGATATGCTAATACTTTGTCACCCCCTTTCTTTTAACCCCTATTCCTCTATGTATTCCATCTTGTACCATTGTAAAACAAGAGAAAACATAAAATGAAGTGTTGAAACTCTGCCAACAGTGCAACATCAGCAGCAATTGTCATAAGTGGTGTTCTCAGCCATCTGCTGTGGTATTGTTACTTTAAATAAGATTGCATATGGGATGGAACTAAACAAGCATTGGGTTTCGGTAACCTTCAGATCTTCTTTGTCTCACATATCATCAGAGTGCACAACAATGTGTCAAGACTGAAGACAAGGGAAAGGCTTGTTTGAGGATGGGGCAACCCTACACTGCCAAAAGTGGTCATGAGTTTATTTATAACTAGTATGGGGGCATATTTATTGTCTGACTGGACAAGCTCACAGATCAGGACTAGAAGTTCACGGACAATAACACCCCACGTACCAGCTGAACAATGGTAAGTCAAATGTAGAGATTTGTAACATCAGTATACATTATTATTCAGTAAAGCGTAGGGGGAGTCAAACATTACAGTAAGGCACGACTATTTTATTTGATTGGTTGCAGGAATTATTAATTTCCTGGCATAATACTGTAAAGATTTGTCCACTAACATTTTTATCCCTTGTAATGTCCGTATTCAATGGTTTACATTTAAGACATAGCTCATTGGTTCTAAGGCAATAATTGTGATTACAAATTTCTTACAACCATATGTTTGTTTTATGGGACACTTGGTTATTTAACAATCTTGCATTGTGCAACAATACAATATTGCTACATTCATAGCCAGTTTAACCTTGAATTGTATATTTGTGGCAATGATATTAAAATGTTGGCAATTATGCACTTCATCTCTTTAACTTACTCTTTTGTTTAATGATGACTATAAATTGCGTAAAAACTACTGGGTAAAAGTCTGACTTGGAGCCAGAGAGTTATACTTGAGGCATCTGCTGGTCAACCTGTTGTTCTAATGTTTGCAGTTCAGGCTCAGCAACAGATGTGTATTCGGTAATTTTATTTAGTGCATATTTATGTGATTTAAAGGGATTGTCTCAATACAAGGATTGCTTTTTATGTTAAAGATCTTGCAAAAACAAGTCACTTTGCAATATATGTCCATTAACAGTGTCCTACCTGTCCTGAGATATCCCCTATTGTATGGGCTACATCAGCGTCTCAGGTCGTTATAGCTACAGACCTGTTTGATCTCTCCTGATAGGCTGATTGCACTGATTGCTATAGCTACAGACCTGGCTTCTACTGCAACCTAGTGGAAGCCAGAAAAACACACCCCTGAATTCAAAATGAAACCAAAAAAACAGGACTGAGGTAAGATAAATCAATGTAGTGAGACAACCCCTTTTAGTGATTGTCAATATTTATATCCTTTCTAGCCATTGTAACAAACAATTTAATTTTGTAATAAATGCACATATTCTGTTTTTAACAAAGGTCTATTCTTTATTTAGAAACATTCCATGTTGTATTATATAGAAAGAGCTGAAACATGGTTAAACAGTAGTTTCCTAATTTTCAGATTTTAGTTATATATCTTATTTGGTTAAAAGATCATGATATCTAAATTTACGGCAATTAGCTTTTATCTGTTTGCTGCAAGATAGATAATTACAGGAAAATGTATGATAAGTTACTATTGATCCAATATTGTTTTCCTGTTGGGATTAGTTTTCCAGTAATTAAGATATTTATATATTCAAGGCTTTGTTTGTTTGTTTGTTTGTTTGTCTTTTGTTTTGCTCAAAACAATAATACCATAAAATATTCCAATCACTGCAACTGTGAAATGCTAATCAGGTTTGCCATAAAGACAGCATTGGCAATACATCTATCAGGGGCCCTGGTTATAATAGTATTTTAGAACAAAGGGGCCTACTGACATGGTGCAAGAAAGAAACTGTTAATGGTTGAGGTGGTGGGGTGCAGATGCTACAGCTGTATGAGGCCCTGAAATTACTTATGGCAACCTTATTCCTAATAGCAATCTTTCACCAGCATTGGTGCAGAGGCCACCATGTTTCAGACACATGTCTAAATGAGCATTTACTTTCCAAGATATTGCTGTAGTAAATAACAATATCTATGCTTACATTTGTGTCATGAAAAATCTTAGCATATTTTAGAATTAAATATAAAGTACTAGGTATTAAATGGAACCTGTCAACAGGTTTAAAGGGGGTTTTACTACAAAGTAAAACTGATGTGGGAAGTTTTCAAATTAAATAGTGAACATTTTCATCATTCATCATTATTAAAAATTCTCTATCATTTTTGTTTTAGCTGATACCTTAGTGATCCATAGTTTACAGCTCATCTCTCGGGGATACAGCTAGTGACAAGAGGTCCTCAATCTGGCTGCACATGCTCAGAGATCACCTCTCCTCTCAGACAGCTACTGTCATTCTCTTCCCTGCTTAGTAATCACACACGCTCACTGCTGAGCGAGTTTCCAAACCCAAATGTTGTCATTCTACTTTTGTCCTCTGTACTCCTTAGTAATTAGTCAACCAATGCAACTAAACAGAAAAAAGTAACCTCATGTTTGGTTCCTGCAGGGAATTGAACCTAGGACACCTATTCTAAAAGGTAGACATGCTCACTCAGCTACATTGTAGCTACTCACAGTTCTTTGTTTGACTAGAGCAGGGGTGTCAAACTGCGGCCCTCCAGCTGTTGGGAAACTACAACTCCCATTCATGCATTTGTATCATCTATAACAGTGGGCATGATGGGAGTTGTAGTTTCCCAACAGCTGGAGGGCCGCAGTTTGACACCCCTGGACTAGAGTGATGCCATTGTGGGGAAAGGCATAGCGATGAGTCACATGATATGCAGGCCAAACCGATCAAACATGTCCCTTTTTGAACACACTGAAACCTGAAGCAGGAAAACCAGGCATGAAGGGCCACATGTATGAAAACTGCTTAGGTCTAAAATTCACTTTGTTGCCCATAGTAACCAATCAGAGAACCCCTCTCATTTTTCCAGAGCACTATTTGAAATGAAAGGGGCGCTCTGATTGGTTGCTATGGGCAACAAAGTGAATTTTAGACCTAGACAGTTATCATACATGTGGCCCGGAATGTCTTCAAGGTAAAACCCCATCAAGCAGTCCTGCCCGTAGGCAGCATAAAATAATAATAATGACAAGTGCCCTTACTAGACTGAGCTATGGTTTTAGAGTTGCAGCATTTAAAAAAAAAAAAAAAAAAAACATATTTCAACAAGCAGCAGGCTTTGAGAGAAGTGTTCACACTTCTCCTTGTCTGGTTGAGCTTGAATGACAGGTCTCTCTCTATACACTAATAGGTGACGACCTGTTAATTTTCGAAATGCTGCAGCATTTCAGAGTGAACTATTATTCAGGGTAGTCAGTGGTTAGGACAGCATGGACCTGCTGACAGTTTCCCTTTAAATAGTAAAAGTTACCAAGTTGCCTCACCAAGCTTTTAAAACAGAAAAAAGCCATCACATAGCATATAGTTCCATATCAGGTATATGTATATATATATATATATATTTATTTATTTTTTACAAAATATTGTCTTGATTTTTCTGTGAGCATGTAGTCTAATAACTCCAATGAGACTTTCTATCCAGGAAATAGTCCTCCACAACTGTTGAAAATGTGCTACTCTTATATGTTATTTTATATTGATATGTATCCTATTTTTCTCTAGTCTCCCAAGAAAGCAAAGAAGAGGGCAGAAGGAGCCAACTCTAATGTATTCTCCATGTTTGAGCAAACCCAGATCCAGGAATTTAAGGAGGTAAATGATGTGTTTAGATGAATAAAACAAAACTAAGAATGATGTGACATCTTGTGGAATAGACACGTGACTCTAGCAGTATTTCCTGGGTGCACAACTAAAAAATCACTTTCAACCTTACCTTTTGGAGCACATTTAACAAAGCAGTTGAACAGAATTCTGGCACAATTATTAGAAAAAATAATGTTGTACATGTGTTTTAGACAGTTTCTAGACACTTCTGTGCCTCAACCGACTAAAGGTGTGTGGCCTCAGTAAAAGGGGGCAACGCTGTGCGACAAAATTTTGGCACAGCTAGTGGGATAAAGTAAGCCAACTTAAAAAAGGTGTAAAATAAGACTTATCAACACTATGATAATTGTAATGCATTGTAAGGGCATATTCAGACGGCATAATTGCAGGGCGCATTTCGGCGCATATTTGCTCTTCAAGACGCCCAAAAAGCGCCCCGCAATTACGCGAATTCATAGCTCTCACAGAGAGCTATGAATTACGTCTGTCTCCCCCCGGCGCCATGGATAATGGAAGTGAATGGGGCTGGTGAGCGTGTACTCTAAAACACCCGGCGTATTGCAGCGTGTACAGTATGTCCCGCAATACGCTGTGTGAACATACCCTAATAATTTCTAGTCTAACTTTACACTGTCTAAGAGTTAGATAGTATTGATAAATCTCCCCCAATATGTGTAGTAAATATGAAGCATCATTTTGAGACTGTATGATAAATGTATGATAGAGCTGGACAGTGCTAACCTAACTTGCACTAGTATTTTTTGGCAAATACTGCTGCATGAGGTTAATACCGTATTTTTCGGACTATACGAAGCTCTTTTTTTCTTCCAAATCTGGGGGGAAAATATTGGTGTGTCTTATAGTCCCAATGCAGCTTCTCAGGGCGGCAGGAGGCTAGAGAGGAGCGATGCTGCAGGAGGCCAACGGCGGGGTTTAACCACCTAAACCCCGATGCCGGCTTCCTGCAGCATTGCAGCACTCCAGTCGCCTGCTGGTCACATCAGGGCGCGCCACGTCCATGCTCCGCTCCGTCTTCTCCATGGATCCTTTCAGGCTACAGCTGAGTGCAGCTCAGGACAGGTCTGGTGTATGCCAGAGACTGCAGGAGGAGAACACGTGTCTGTTGTCATGGAATGAGAATGCTTCAGCATGAATGTTCCGAGCTTGATTACGTTTGCACAATCCCCCGTAGTCTATAACGGAAAGTCGGTAGATATCCTGCAGAGTGCACATGCATGTGGCTGCAAAAACTCTTGCCGTACAGGGCATTCTGGGAGTTATAGTTTTCTACATAGCTGCAGTTTGGATTCCGGTGATCGCTGTTATTGCCACACTCTTTAGTTTTTGATTTGTAAAACAAACGGCACCCGCATGGCTGCAGTGAGGAGGCTGTGCATGTTCAGAGCCACAGAGGGTAAGTAGGTTGCTGGTGGAGGGAGCGGGTCATTTGGTTCTTTGGCCCGGCACAGAAAGGGTGTGTCACATGATCACACTATAATGCGCGCAAAACGCAGAGCTCCAGGCGTGCTCCTCTGCAGACAGCCGCATGCTATACATAACGTGCTTCCTGGCTGTGGAGAACCACAACTCCCAGGATGCTGTACACAACATGGGCTGTGAAGAACCACAACTCCCAGCGTGCTGTACACAATGTGCTCCCCGACTGTGGAGAACCACAACTCCTGTTCTGTGTATGAACTTATTGCGAATTGTCACTATGCTCTGTGTATGTTACCTTGTGTTATGCTGCTCAGTGCAGCCGGTGGCTGCCGTTGACTGCAGGGATGGAGCAGACTCCATCCCTGCTGATAACACTTAAGACGCCACAGCATCTTGCTGAATGAGGAGCGTAATAGGTAATGACTGAAAATCCTAGGTAAAGCAATACAACAGTACTGCTGTATAGAGGACAAGGAAGTGTGCCCCATAGTGGTCAAGTTCCATAGGGGGACTAAGTATTAAAGTAAAAAAAATTATATATATTAAGGGTGACATGTATGAACAGAGGTTTACCAGTTATCTGGTATCAAAAAGCTTTAGTAGACCTGTTCTATAGATGTATGAACAGTCACAAACTTTGGCGTGATAAACGCCTGTGCGACACTTTTTAATGCGCCAAAGATTTGTAGTGTCCGGGGCATGTCGCATCACATTCATAGAATTGGACATATTTATGAATCTTTGACGTCAAACCTAGGTGCATAACAGTTAGAACAGCCAGACCAGGTTAAAGCTGGTCTGCCTGAGCCAGACTTGTCGTATTGGCACTAGACTGCACCTGTATGACCTGCCGATGAACAGGTTCATACATTCTGGCACATTCTACACTACCTTAAAGCTATTTAGAACTGGCCTGTCAGCGGCAACATTCATACCTGTCACCCTAAAAGGTTAAATCACCCCCTTTGCCATTTTACAAATAAAAAAATAAAAAGTACATAATTGGTATCATTGCATCCATAAAAATCCAATGTATTAAGATATAACATAATTTATCCTGTACGCTGAACATAAAATTCCAAACATCAAAACTGTGGTTTTTTTGTCATTTCATATCCTCAAAAAATTGGAATAAAAAGTAATCAAAAAGTTGCCTGTATCTCAAACTAGAGTCAATAAAAACTACACTTCAGCCCACACTTTTTGCTTCAAATTTTTTTTCCTATTTTCCCCCTCTAAAACATAGGTGCGTCTTATGGTCCAATGCGTCTTATAGTCCTAAAATACTTTGTGCTCATTTTACAGTTCCATTTAGAAGATTTCAAATAGTAAAGGAAAGGAAACCATAATATTTACACAATCAAATTTTTTTTATCACAAACATCTATTTTTTGGCTCTTATTATACTGTATGTTGTCACTGCATTTGGCATGCATCTGCCCTAAACATATGCAACTGTGTGTCATAAATGTTATGCCTGCCATAGACACTTTGGACGACATGTCAGAAAAGAGGCGCTTCCACGCCAGTTTTAAGGCGCATTAAATGAGTGTATAATGCGCCTGAATAAACCTGTAAAAAATCTGGTGTGTGGTATGCCTTGTACAGCATATTTAATGCGCCAAATTTAGGCGTATACCAAAAAAAAGGTGCATAGCATATCATTGCTAGCATATTTGATGCACCTACTTCAGAAGTGTGAAATGTGCCTAGTTTTGGTGTACGACAGTTCGTTTATATAGAAAATACGGCGTCAACAGTTTTTTGGTGCAAAATACACCAAAAAAATTGTGCAGCCCTAATGGGATATGTCGCCCTTTTTTTCGGTTGGGTCCATTGGTATTTACTGTTTTTTTAATAAGATTAAATATTGGCTAAATTTATCTATGGCCATATTATGTTAGGAGCACTTCCTAAAATTTGCATCAAACTTATTACCCATCAATAATGTAAAAAGGGCATTTGTTATTTCTTATAAAACACATTAATGGGAATATTTATGCTTCTTCTTATAAGACTAGGTCTACACAGCACAGGATTACAGTCGGATTTTTAAGAAGATTCAGTATTTAGAATCCACAAAAATTCAACTGTAATCCTGTGCCCATAGCCCGCAATACAAAATCCGTGGTAGTCTACACAGCACGGATTTTCTACTGTGTGATTTCTAAAACACCGGCCCGCCACCAGAAGACAGAACATGCTCTAACTTCCGTCGGATTCCTGTACAGTCAAAGTACTGGGCCCTCGGGAAACCGAAAACCCGTGCCAAAACCACGGTACAGCGATGTTAAAATGCCATTGGATTTTGGACGGCAATTTAACATTTGCTGTGTAGATATAGTCTAACTATTCAGTGCTGCTGCAGGAAAAGCAAAACAAGAAGCTATTAAAGAGAACCTATAACAGTTTCTAATATGTGTATTTTAGTACATATTTGTGTTCCCTGTGAAATACCAATTCTGAAGCATCTAAGGGTATGTTCACATGGCTTTTTTGGATACGATTTCGGGTCTGTGTGTTTGGATCCGTGTTGGATGCAGCAGGATCTCACCCTATAGTTTATTATAGGGCTCTGGCTCCGTCTTTTGGACCACGAATTGACATGTCAATTCTTGGAACGGATCCAAAAGACGGATCCGACAGACGCAATGTAAACACGCATCGGCCATCACTCATGTGAACGTCGATATATGTTTTACATTGCGAGCAATGTAAAACACACTGCTCATTGTCAGATGCATCCAAAAGCGTGTGTTCACACGGACCCAAATGAACATACCCTAACTTTGTGCTGTGCTGTTCCTCTGTTATTCCTTTTAGAAATTCATCATTGAACTAATTCTGTCAACATTGATTGGACAATGATAGACTGTTAAGTTTTAGATAATTGTGCTTGCTATTAAAACCCTTATTTTGCACATGTATGATTGGACAAAGGACTGAACACAGTGGTTAACACAATCAAAGAAAATTAAAAAAAAATCCTTGCAATAGAAATGACAAATTACTGTTTTATTTTGCATTGAGGCATTTACCATCATGGACCAGAATCGAGATGGGTTTATTGATAAAGAAGATCTGAGAGACACCTTTGCAGCTCTAGGTAAGTTAGGCATAAATGCGTGTCTTTGCGTATGTGTTGCATTCTCCTACTGAACAGAGAGAGACTTAAATAACTTCAAAGCAGAAAACACATGGCTGCTAATATGTTATCTGAGAACCAGTTGCCAGTAATATATGAGTAGTTCATACGAATGATACTACAAGTTAATCCTTTATTATCACATCCTGGATATTCGGTACACAAATTACTTAAATGTCACACATACCACACTGCCATGTCCACACAAGAACCTGTAACATTATCCACATAATTGTGTAGGATCTACAAGTTATGATTGTCATTGGAGAGTATACAGCTGTTTTCAATGTAACTGTTAAAAATAGCAGGTTTATTACTTTAAAAGCAAACTCATAAGTGGGGGGAGTAACATTCATTTAAAATAACTAACAACAAATTTATTCATGGACTATTCTACTAAGAGATCAGTTATTAGGAAGGGCCCAAGCCTACCACATGTGCAGGAAATGCATGACCACAAATGGTATTTTATGGTACAGAAATTCTTCTATGTCTTCAAAGGTCGTCTGAATGTGAAAAATGAAGAACTGGAAGAAATGTTAAAAGAAGCTCCAGGACCAATCAATTTCACTGTGTTCTTAACAATGTTTGGAGAAAAGTTGAAAGGTTTGAACTTTATAACTTTGTCCAAGAGTCTTTAGGAGTTATAAATGTATGTGTCCATGTTTTCTAGAGTGCTGACAAGCAGGATCATTTCTGGAATGCTAAGAAACCTGGAAGCCGAATTCGAATTATTTCTATTTGAGAATTATGCTCAACCTTAAATATTTACTAACAGTATGTCATAGTTTATATCTATGGGAGAACCCTTTTGGTTCCCCAACTGCTTATCCCTAGTTAAGCTTAGACAACTAGAGCTACTCACCCAGCTGTTTGACTATATAGAAACCTGCTTTTAAAGGCTCTAGCTCTGGACAGATCACAGCTAGAGTCATAATTTTGGTCTCTTTTGTGGTCTAGAGTAAGTTGAAATGGAAGCTGTATACACTACTGTATTTCCCCAGAAATAAGACATCCCCCGAAAATAAGACCTAGTGCGATTTTTTTCAAGCTTAGAAATATAAGGCCTCACCTGAAAAAAAAGACCTAGCGGCTGTCATTGCTACAACAACACCTATCACCTACACATAAACACACACTAATTGATAGTAGATGAAATTATAAGGCTTCTAAAATACATGTCATTAACAATCCAGAAGATTTAGCTCAGTATTAAAGGTAGAAGGAGTTTACTTTGACTTTGCAAGTCAAGAGATCCTACAGGAAGCTGTGGAACATAACAACTCTGCAGGGGGAGCTGACTGCACAACTGCTTGTACAGGGTGATCTGAGTCTCTCACTACATACAGTGCAGCAGGCACAGCAGACTGATGAGATAGTGTGCCTGAGGTTACCTGTTGCTTCAGAGTTTGGCTGGTTATGCTGATGTTTGTGATGACAGGACTACAGTATATTAATAAGTTATGATTTTTTTTGTTCAACAATAAATGTGAATTCTTGTTCAAGGAAAAATAAGACATTACCTGAAAATAAGACCTAATGCATCCTTAGGAGCAAAAATTAATATAAGACACTGTCTTATTTTCGGGGAAACAGGGTAGCATATGTACTTCCATTGTGACTTGACAGTGACAGGAGATCATATGATGCTTGTCAGCATTAGACTGACAGGTATACTATCGTGCAACAGAAATATTGTATTATGATAACAATCAAGTGATAGCATGCTCAAGTCCCCAATGTTAACCAAACCAAATAAATTACAGAAATCTAACAAAAACAGTATTTTTTCCTCTTACACTTTGCTTCATTATCTACAAAAAAAATAAAACAGCATCAAATATATAATTTGTTTTGCCACTTCTGTAATAACAGGAAGAATAAAATTAGCATGTCAGTTGACCAGCATGGTACACGAAGTTAAAGAAAATGTCAGAATTACTGTTTTCTGTTCATCCTGTTTGCCATAAAATAAAGTAATCAAAAATTTGGGCATACCCTAAAAAGCATGCCCTCACACAGCTCTTTGGACAAAAAAATTAAAAAGTTAGGGGCGTCAGAATATGAGTACTGTTTTATCCTCAAGGCCCAAAATAGCTGCAGTCTTAACATATAGCTGCAGTCTTAACATACCAGGCTATATTCTCCCCTTACCGCCGCAGGCAGTTTTGACCTTCCTGACAGAGCCCATTTTTTATATCTGACATATGTCACTTTATGTGTGAATAATTTTTTGATACTTTTACGTATTCATGTGATTTAGAGATTGTTTTCTTTTTACACATTGTGCTTCATATTAGTAAAAAAAAATTGGTCCATACAATCCTTGTTGATTTGTGAAAAATATCAAGATGTCATGAAAATGTAGAAAAAAATTGTCATTTTCAAAGTTCAAAAACTTCTGCATGTAAGACAAATACTTTACCACACAAATAGTTTATAACTAGCATCTACCGTAATGTCTACTTTATGTCAGCATCCTTTTCAAATGTCTTTTTTTTTATATTAGTGGGCTTAGAAATGAAGTAGCAATTTTACACATTTTGAAGAAATTTGCACAGATTTTTCTGACACCAGTCCAGTTTTGATGTTGCTTTGAGGGTCTGTATGTTAGACATAACCAAAAATCCCTCAACTGTAGAAACTATACACCTTAACCCCTTAACGACCTTGGGCGTATGAGTACGTCCCAAGGCCGCTAAGGGGCTTTGCAGGGGGATCGCTCCGCGACCCCCCCCCCGCACAGCCGCCGGGTGTTAGCGGCAAATCGCCGCTAACACCCGGCAGTAACAGCGCCGGCGGGTGGCTCCGCCCGCTGGCGCTTTTTTACCCACCAGGCGCCGCGGCAAAAGATGGCCGGGGCGTCTGAATTAACGCCGATCGGTGCCGCGCACCGATCGGTGCGGTGATCGGCATCAGCGCAGCAAATGCTGCGCCGATCCGATCACCGGGCATTGTGGTGGGGAGCCTTGGGAAGGCTCCCGTCACTTACCCTTGGCCGGTTTACCCCACTTCCGTCCGCAGACAGGAAGTGGGGAAACCGCCAATCTTATGTACACCCTAATGCATTGCATAGGCAATGCATTAGGTTGTATTAACAATCGCGCCACCTAGTGGTCAAGTACCACAGGTGGCCTCAATGTTACAGTAAAAAAAAATAAAAATAAAGTTTTAAAGTACAAAAAAAAAAAGTATTAAAAGTTCAAATCACCCCCCCTTTCCCCATTTTACAAATAGAATCATTAAAATAATAAAAAAGTTACACAATTTGGTATCGCCCGCGTCCGAAAAAAGTCCGATCTATAAAAATATAACATCATTTATCCGTACGCTGAACACCGTAGAAGAAAAAAAATTCCAAACGCCAAAATTGCGTTTTTTGGTCATTTACGTCACTCAAAAAATGGAATAAAAATGATCAAAAAAGTCGCATGCATTCCAAACTGGGAGCAATAATAAGTATACTTCAGCCCGCAAAAAATGCCACATCACTGATGTCCATAGGTGTTAGTAAAAAAAAGTTATTGGTCGCACAAAATGGCACTGCTGTGCAAATTTCAAAAATAGAAAATGGAATTTTTTTACGGTACCAAAACATAACGGAAACCCTACATGTTTGGTATTACTGGATGCGTAACAACCTGAAGAACACAAATAACACATTATATTTACCGAAGATTGAACGCCGTAAACGCAAAACCCCCGCAAACAAAGGCGAAAATACATTTTTTTTCACAATTTGTCCCACTTGGAATTTTTTTGCGGTTTACCAGTATATTCTATAGTATAGTGAATAATACCATTAGAAAGTACATCTTGTCCCGCAAAATAAAAGCCCTCATGTGTCTATGTAGGTGGAAAAATAAAGAAGTTATGGCTTTCAGAAGGCGAGGAGGGAAAAACTAACGTGTCACCAAAAAAAATGCCGGGTCCTTAAGGGGTTAAAATATCCAAAAACAGCATTTAGGAAATGAATTAACCAGCTAGGTCTTCCACAGGAATTCAAGCAAAATGGAGGTGAAATCTCCAAATTTCACCTTTTTTTGCAGTTTTTTTTAATTTTAATCCATTGTTTACTAGAACACAATAGAATTTAACAAGGAAATGCAACTCATTATTAATTCCCCTGATTCTGACCTTTTGAGAGATATCTCATATGTGGCCTTAGTGCTCTATTTGACTGAACCACAAGCATCAGAAGTGAAGGAACACCTGCTGGACTTAGGGGCCTCATTTTCATTAGGATATTATTTAGGCACCATTTCAGGTTTGCGGACTCCCTAAGGTGCTAAAACTTAATAAACACCCCTCAAAAGACCTCCTTTGGGAAACTACACCCCTTAAAGAATATATCCAGGGGTGTAGTGAGTATATTTACTCCACAGGTGTTTCACAGATTATTTTTTTTAGCGTAAGGCTATAAAAATGGAAAATAATTACACAATAGAAAAGCATTTTGCTAACGTCATAGTCTGACAGTCCTAACTCTTTTGTATTTTTCTGTATATGGAGCTGATTAAGAACTTGATTTTTTGCTGACGTTTTCATTGGTGCCACTTTGGGGCTCATATGACACTTTGATCGGTTTTTAACAAGGTTTTTGGGAGGCGGGAAGAACAATATACAGCAATTCTAGTAGTGTTTTTTTTTTTTTTTTTTTACAGCAGTCACCGTGTGGTATGAATGACATGTTATCTTTACTCAGCAGGTCAATACAATTACAATATCAAATGTATCTTTTTTTATGTTTTACTACTTTTACACAATAAAAACATTTACAAAAGAGTACACGGTTTTGCATACCCTTTAGTCTGAGTGCCATAACGTATTTTTCTGTATATGGAGCTGCATCGGGGCTTATGTTTTGTGTGATAAGTTGCCGTTTGCATTGGTATCATTTTGGGGAACACAGGATAAAGAAAATACAGCAATTCTAGTAGAATTTTTTTTTTAATTGTACAGCAGTCACCATGTATAAATGACATATTAACTTTACTCAACAAGCTGATATGATAACAGCGATACCTAATTTATATTTTTGACTTTTGCGCAATAAAAAACTTTCATTTAAAAAATACACGTTTTTGCATCACCATAGTCAGAGAGACATAGCTTTTCTGTTTTTCTGTATATGGAGCTGTGTAGGAGCTTATTTTTTGTGTTTAAATTTTCATTGTTGGTGTTTTCGGTATCGGTAGCGACCAGAGAACAATCTGGTCCTGGCCAATACCGCAGGTCACCAGCTGTAATGAAGACCTGGTACTCCACAGCGATCATGCGGGAGGTCTGCTCTTGAACTGGCATAATCGTCTTGTCATAAATATTATTCCTTAAATTTGCAAAACTAAAACATAACTTTTAATATCATATACACTTAAAGGGGATGTATCGCTTCATCAGTTCAGCTATTCTCTTGTAGCTTGATTCTCTCAGTTCCTGAAATCCAGGGGCATTTCTTCCCCTCCCAGCTGGGTGTTTTTTAACTGAAGGGGATGACATCATCCTTCCCCTTCACTGTTCATGCTCGCTCCCGAGTCAGTGTGTTAAACCCCCCCCCCCCCTCCACATGTCACTGTGTTGTTCCTCTCCTTTTGAAGTCTCATTTTGTAAGCGCTGTTTAGATATAACAGGCCTGCATTCAGTCTAAACAGCCTTCTATGAACTCAAAGCACTGATCTCTTCTCCTCTCACAGCTGGAGGTTTGTTACAGTTGAATCCAGTCTTCTACGAACTCCTCCAGAGCACAGATCCATCTCCCTTCTATGCAGAAGCATTAGGCACCGAGGCACAATTCTGCTGTTTTCTGATTATAGAAGCAGCTGCAGTATCAATGAGGAGCTGCTAACTGTACAGAGTGAAATTGTTGCCGGCCCCTTATTCTTAGTGAGAGAGGCAGGAATGCACGCTCCCGTGAATACGACCAGGGCCCGAACAGAATGTAAATTAGTAGAGCTGTCAGCCAATGAAATGAAATAAGGTGGAATCCGACCAGCACTGGGGTACAGAGTTTACTGAAAACGAAGATAAGGAATACTGTGAAAACAAGACAGCTTTACAAATTACATCCAATTGCAAAGTTGCTTGTTTTCACTGTCCCCTTTTTCTGAAGACCATTTAATGAAATTATACAACCCCTTTAAAAGTCAATATATTCTATTTTATATTCACATATGTCTACCAATAAAAAACAGGACAGAGAGAGTGACTATCACACTAGCCCAAAGGGATTTCACAGGGGCAGTGCTGGAGAAGCAGGGGCGCCCTTTTTGGGGCGACTTTCTCTGCTTGTTAGGAAGGGCATAAGAGTATGTTCACACGGCTTATTTTGGTGCGCGTTTCGCCGCGTATTGCACGTTATATGCGGCGAAATGCACGCCACAATGACGGTAATCCATAGCTCTCATAGAGAGCTATGGGTTACGTGTCGTCCCCCCGCGAGTACAATTTGATCATATTATACACCGAGGGAGAACAGTGACAAGTCAATTGTTAGAGGTGAATCTACACCGCTGAAAATGAATGTCTATGGCCCCCCCCTCCCCCCCGTGCTTTGGATAGATGCGCTGACCAGCAAAATGCTCCAAAACACCCAGCGTATTGCGGCATGTACCAGACGCGCCGCAATACACCGTGTGAACATACCCTAACAGGGAATTACTTAGTGGGCTCTGTGAGACCCCCCCCAGCTATAATACCTTTTACTGTGAATCCTGTGCCATAGAAAGGACAAGTGAGTAGTATGAAACTCCATATATATAGACACATCGTGTTTGTGATACCTTCATGGCAATAGTTAAATTAATCTGTCTGTGTGTATAAATATTTATATTCAATTTACGTATTCTTCTGAAAATGGTGATTACTCATGAATATCAGTACACATATTTGAATCTAAAAAAAATATATTGACTTTTAAGTGTATTTGATATTAAAAGTTTATGTTTTATTTTTGCAACTTTAAGGAATAGTGTCTAGTTGACTAAAACAATGTCATTAGTACTTCAGTGATATTTCGAAATTTGCGAAAAACCTTTCAGACCATGAAGTATACTTACGTCAAATGTCAGAAAGGGGTTAAATAACTCATTACTGATGGTCTTTGGTTATTGTCATTTGCTTTCTTTGTAAACCACTGTCTCACCAAAAGCACCATAAAGACCCCCAGCTGTGATCCATCAGCATTTTGGCTCTTCCCACAATGCTGAATATCTTTATACAAAGTTACTTTTGGAATAATATAAATGGTACCTACTGTGTCCAACTGTGAGAGGTGCACTACCACTTTTGTATATATGTTTTTTCTCTGACATTACTATTAAGAAATATTATTACATAAATTATGATTTAATATGATTATACTTGCAGGAGCTGATCCAGAGGAAACAATTCTAAATGCTTTCAAAGTGTTTGACCCTGAAGGCAGTGGTCTTCTCAAATCAGATTAGTAAGTGCAGGTGTCTGTGGAGATGTTGTTCTGGGATCCTATTGTGAGCTGTCTTTTAACTCATCTTTTTATGTCTTATTTTTAGCATAAGAGAAATGCTTATGACTCAGGCTGAGAGGTTCTCAAGTGAAGAGGTACAATTTTCAGCTCATCGACTGTACTTATGTATGACAGAATTAACACAATCTGGAAACTTTCAACTAGCTTAGAGTTATAAGAATGAATATAATGTCATGGGTTTAATAACGATGGAAGTTGTTACTTGCATTAACCCCATTATGTTGTCTATTGAAATGGAGCTACTAATACAACCTTATTCATATGCACCATTAAATTATACAGACATCACGAGAGAGCGTTTCCTGATCAGAGACCTCCTCCATTACCTGCTGTAGCAGCAGTAATTAGTTGATCGCTAGTGGGTCCTCAGTTCGTGAGCACTTGACTAGCAGTGGTATATTATATTGTTGTTGAAAACAAATGAAGCAACATATACTAGTTAAAAGCTATTTCCTAGTGTTATTTGTGGAAAATTAACTCACACCAGAAAAAAGATGAGTTTGTCATCTACCTTCATGATTATTAATGGCAGTCTGTAAAAACAAGAAAGAGGCCCATCAAGATAACTTATGTGTTCTAAGATGGCCGTGGAGTCCAATCCTCAAGCCACAGATTTTCGGCCAGTAGGGGCAAGAGGTTTCTCTAGGGAGTTGCTTTTGCAAATTGGTTCTTCTCCATCTTCTTTCATCATTGTCTTTTGTCTAGCTCATTGGAGAGGTGATTGATCTCAAAATGTATAGCCACTTAATTGGTCAAATAGCACCATAGGGGATAATCTATGACTAGGGAGTCCCAGTTTTTTTTTTTATCTTTTTGCATTAAACCCACAGTAACAAAGACAATTTTGAGTGTTAAGGGGTAGTACTATGCAAATAAGAGCTCTCTGGAACCACCTATTGGAATTAGCATCCGTTCAGCCAAATCCAAGCCATTAAAGAGTCTTGAAACATAACTAAGGAGTTTAAGCCAAGCCAGTAACTCCTCCAAAGGGAAAAGCTTCCATTTGCAGACAAGCTTGAAATGCACTTATAATGAAAGCACAGTGTACACATTGCTGGTAATAAAATGCTGACATTTTAAAGTAAAGCTCCATTTCAAGGTCAGTTTCAAGGCTTCTCCACACTTTGTTGGGACAATTTAAAAACCAATGTAAGAAATTAAATAGATATTTTGTGATAATTTATTATTGCAAGAATCCACAATACCTGCCGGTATACTACGGTGGGGATATGATACTGGGGAATTTTAGGATTGTTGTCCTACACTTACCAGCAGGAAGTTGTTTTAAACAGCCTATAGGTTGAGCTGGATAAGTCCTAGAAATCAGGTAGCTAAATGTTTGTCTTGTTGAGACAAAACCCTATTTTAAGCTCTGTAAAAATATAGAGGGGAGTTCATATTTTAAATCCCCTCTACCAGTCAGAGGAGAAAGCCACAACAAAAAAAAGTCCTTGTTCTGCAGGATCCATTGTATATATTGCAAAGTCTAATGGTTTAATGAGTGCTATATAATCTTTCTTTCCTCTCAGTGTCCTAATAGTCAGGGAACACATTTAACAATAACGTTACATTTCTTTCAGAAACACAGGCGGCATAACATTTTTGACTTTCTCTTTATCTGTTAAAGGTTGACCAGATGTTCACAGCTTTCCCACCTGATGTGACTGGAAACTTAAACTACAAAAACCTTGTGCATATCATTACCCATGGTGAAGAGAAGGAGGAATAAACAACAGTCTTGACTTTTCATTCCCCCCCAGCTGATAATGTTGTCTTTTTAGTACTTTGACAAACCCTTATGACACAAGAAACCATGAACAATCTAGATTATTTTTTAGAACATTGTAAACCTCTGCTACTCTGTAAGGAGCATCGCACCATCCTAAGAGCAAATGCCTCACAAAATCAGTATAATGTGAATATCTGTGTAACATATAATAAATGTTATTTCTATACCTGTAAATTCTATATATATTTATGCATGGATCTTGATTTTACAATTTGAGGAAGCGTTTCCAAAACACTTCATAGATTAGAAATTTAATAAAGGATTTTTCCTATTTAATGTACTTGATATATAAACTTTGTTATCAGTGGCACAGCTATAGAGGTTGTTGTAGTCTTAGACTTGATGAGGCCCAAAAGCCAGAGGGTCTGTGGACCTTCCACTACATCACTGTGACAGCTAGGGTTCATAAGCCTGAAGGGATAACTTAGCCAAGACGCTGTCAGAGTGGTCAGGAAACTACACAGAATGGAATGATTTAGTGGCTACAATTGAAATTGTATTTAAAAAAAAAAAAAAGCAGTGCCCGAACCCTTAGGTCTACACCTACATGGGCATCGGTCCTAAAGGTACCATCATATTGTGCCTTTGTACACCGCCATACTACAGATATGTTCTCCACTAGAATCAGTGCTATGAGTGCCTCTGTAATATGTTGTTCAATGGAGCAAGACATCATTCTTTCAAACCTCTGTATGCTTCTGTATTAAATTGCTGGCAAATAAATTTACAATGGGGCTCATATAATTCTATGGGTGCAGAAATGTGGATTGAAATGTAGACAGCTTGGTTTTAGTGCTGTAAGTGGCACAGGTTGGTTGTGGAGGAGGCCTAAGCTGAATAAATGGGCCAGGGACTATAACCATACATCCCAGCCTTTTAAAGTTGGCACCAGGGAGACTCTGTGATTGGTGCATGTAGAGCGCTGTTTAATGTCTTTTCATAAAATACGCCCCCTTTTAACATACCACACCCCCTTTTACTTACCCACTGACATCAGCTTCCTATAGTGAAGCTAATTGACTGTCAGGGTGAATGGTGGGGCGTTAGTCAGCTATCCTGGACACTGGAGGAAACCTGCTAACTCCATATCATTACAGCAGTCACTCAGTTTTTCTTTGTATCTAAGCATATGCAGTTATACAGGGTAAAAATACTCTACACCCTTCTGCATGTAACCAGGTGTCAGGGCAGCATCTCTTAATGCATCACCCTGGCACCACTTGGTTTATCTGCAGGTGCAGGAGACTTGCCAACTCTTCTGGGAGTCTGGAAGCATTTCTTTTTGCCAGGAGTCTCCTGGACATTTAGGGAAAGTTTGCTTTTTATTCTATTTTATTGTGTAATTTATGTTACTTTTTGTTGATCAACTATATATATATATATATATATATATATATATATATATATATATATATATAATATATATATATATATAATATATATATATATATATATATATATAGATCAGGGGTTTTATATTCATTTTCCCAGAGGCCCACAACAGCATTATGGTTGTTCAAAAACAGGGTGTTTGTAATTGTAAGACTATATAAATGTACAGTGGGTTGAACTAAGCTTTCTACCCTGGAGGGAGCTCAGGGTGCCTGGGAACAGCTGTCAAAGCTCTACCATCTGTATTTTGCTGAATAGAGCGGTGTGGGAGGTGCTCTGGAGCTCCAAATCCAAGATAGCACCCACTTCCTGTGCTACCACCACCTCTGCACAGCACTGGTTGCATTCTCTGAGAAAAGTGAAGAGCTGTTCCTTCTACATCCAGACCCTGTCCACCCTGACTCTGTGTCTAACACCTCACGGGCCATGTACAATTACTTTGTAGGCTGTATTTGGCCTATAGTCCTTGAGTTTGACACATGTGAACTAGATTATGAAATCTCTATTATGATACATAGCATTAAACTACTGTATTGTGCCAGTGACAGGCAGCCTATGAGACTTTGCCTCTGGGCAGGGCCTAATAGGTTTCTGTACATGGCCATGGCAACCATCGGCACCTTGCAATCACGTTTGCAGAGCGGCAGTTTTTAGGCATCTAGATACCATAGCTGCTATTAACCATAGCTTCTGAGCCCGTACCACCTGCGCACAATCCATGTGTGGTGCCCGAGAGATATGCCAACTCTTCTTAAAACCCAGGAGGATACCCCTTTTTCTGGGAGTATCTCTACTTCCAAGGTCATAAGGCATGTGTAGAAAACTCATAGAACAAGTCAACAAATCATCTCCTGTTCACAGGCTCCTATATCCATATAGCTGCTGTGAAATATATCTCTAAATGCTGTTTTTAAAAAGCAGCTGAAGCAGGATGGCTGTCCCCATAGTCATATACTGTACAGACATCAGAATTATAAAAGTGAGTAAGGTTTTTTATCAGTGCAGTAGTATCTTTTGTGCTTGTATTACAATTGTTGAACTTGGACTTCTAGCAGTTCATCAGATCAGTAATGGTGTTCTAACTCTAGTATTGATGAAATGCAAAGGTCTTGGCATTGCCTCCACAATATGGAAGCAAAAAAGTATTCATTTTATGTCTGTCTGAAAGGGAAGGGAAGGAGGGATTTACCAACATAATCTGCAATTTAATTAAGCAAAAATTAATTGGTACATTCCTGTAGTTTTGGCATTTACTACATGCACTTGTGAACGTAGATATGTGTGGTTTATGTAACTCCTCACCTATTACAGTTTTTTCCATGTCCATATGGTTTATGCTTGGGTACGTATTTGAGTTGCAAATTTGTGCAATTTTTACTTATAATCAATACTTGAAGCAAAGTTGTGTGAAGGTGGTTATGTTTATTAATAGGAAAGCTGTATTTTTATACATGGTATGCTGTAGATTTTACTAGAATTGTAACTGTTCACAGTGTGCAGTATAGGCTTTTAACACATTTGTGAACTTTAGCACATACAGTACATGAACTTTGCCCACACTGATTTGTAGTTTCAAGTTTGTTTTTACATGTAAATCTCTGCTCGGATGTGAGTTTTAGGGGATGTTCACACAGTGTTATTTAGATATGTGTTTGGGTACGTTTTTCAGACCCAACAATGGACCCAAACACATATGTAACAATGTTTAGTGTGATTTACATTGATTTCAATGTAAAACACATATAGTCATACAGACGATTTACATTCGTCTTTCGGATGTTAACGGATCCGATCAAAGAATTGACATGTCAATTCCTGATCCGTTTTACATATCAGACACCTTATTTAAAACTATAGGGTACATTTCTGCTGCACAGAAAACGTATCCAAACACGCACCACACTTTGGGTATGGATTAAAAAACGTATTGAAAAGCACCTTGTAAACATACCCTTAAGCACAAATGTATGACTCAATGATTTAAAAAAAAAAATAGATTCCAGTTTTGTCAAAACATTATATAAAGGTGGACAAGGCTGTCAACTGCTAACCAGGACTGCTGCAATCACAGTCTACTTTCAGGAAATACATAGTGCTCAGGACTGCGCTTACTCAGCTTTCGGGAGATATGGGCGACATGTCAGAAAAGAGGCGCTTCCACAACAGTTTTAAGGTGCTTCAAATGAGTATATAATGCGCCTAAATAAATAAACCTGTCAAACATCTAGTGTGTGGTATACCTTGCATAGTACATTTAATGCACCTAATTTAGGCGTATACCAAAAAAAAAGGCGCATAGTATATCATTGCATATTTGATGCATCTACATTAGACGCATTTAAAATTGTCATGCCTGGCATACAATGTGTCTAGTTTTGGTGTACAACAGTTCCTAAATATAGAGAATACGGCGTCAACAGTCGAATAGATGTGCATTTATATATGGGCAAAAAAGGTAAGTATGAACATCTTGAACTTTTTTTAGTTGCTGGGATGTGTATAACTTTCTGCTTAGGTGACATGTACTATTACATGGTGGCTATTAAGAAAAACATCTATCCATATAATACAAGTACCACCAGAAAGGAAAGTGCTCATACAGAATGTCTCTATTTTCTGGCTCAAGGGTCAAGGTCTATGGATATGGGAAGGCTTCATAAGGCAACTTTTTTCACATGACCTCATATGACGCATGACTACATATAGCAGGGAACTTCATATTTGTGAACATGACAAACAATTTCACTTTAGTGCCAAAGCAGGGTACGGTCTCTCCAAAGTGTAGTGCAGTTTGTGGTGTCTGTGGTCTACTTACCTTCAGAGGTGACTCAAGTTGATTGAGCATATTGAGTATATTACATAGAATAATAACAGAACAACAGTTTTAAAGGCACACAATTTCCTCCCGATTATTAATTAGTATTTAAAGATCATAAATACTGTTTGCTTGTTGTTTATTTTGTGTTATGTGATTGAGTTTGAATTTATGATCTGTATTAGCCCCCTATCATCCTAGTTAGGTATTATGTAAAACTGTATCATAACACTTAAGTGTTGGATTTTTGGCAAAAATGTTTTTTCATCTGCGCCTTCTAAGAGGCATAACTTCAATTTTTCTAAGCCTAACCATAGCCATGACAAAGCTATATAAGGGCGTTTTTTTGTGGGACAGGTTGCATTTATGAGCACTATTTAATGTACCATATAGTGTATTGGAAAACCAGTCACTATTTGGTAACCTACAATTGTCATGCCAAAGTTGCCATGAGGCCCAAGCCATAAATCGGAGATACTGTAAAAGTAATCTCTGGTGTTGTGTAAAAAGTTATTTTATTAACACAAACATGCAACTCTCCACTCAATATAATACTTTTTAGAAATGAGACATCAGCAGTATTCCAGAACTTTTATTTTAAATTTCAGCCTTTATCAAGTAGTGTCTAGACATCTGCAAAAAAATCAAGGCCAAGTAGACGATTGTGCATCACTTGTAAGAAAAGACAATAGTACACAGTAGTGATACAAAAAGAAAGAAAATAAAAGCAGAAATGGAAAAAGATTCAAGAAGAGACAGACTGGTCAATAGTGAAACTTAAGTACTGAAGGAAGATCACAGCACTCCAAGACATGGTGCCCAGTACAACTTTTCTTTATTCCATCTTGCCTAATGCAATGTTCTGCCTCCAGCCAGAGTTCAAATGAATAAACTGTAACCAGTTGTAGGGGGACAAAAGATAAAAATATCCCAAAAGCTTACCTATTTCTAGTACAGTGGTTCCTCAGCATACAATATTTATTGGTTCCAAGAGGACCAATGCATGTTGAATCCAAGACTCTGTGGAAAAATAGTAATTGAAGCAAATAACAAAGGAAAGTCCAGCTAACTGTTGGATAGTACATGTACCTGGCAGGTCTCTCAACCTTAACCAAGCTTAATTACCATGTGAAAAGATAAACCATTGGAAAAGGAGAAAGGAAAAAAAGGGCCGCACTCACCTGGTGCCCAAAGGAGCTGTTCATCCTAGCACATGGAAAAAGCAGTACAGAACATGTAGTCCAGCACTGTGCAGTAGAGAGATGTTACTAGACCTCGAATCACTTTGCTAATACAGATGTTTTACAAGTATAAAGCTCATTATAATTGGCTAAGTTCTCCCTTTGTGGGCCAGCCTGAGCCAGCCCAGAACCTTGCAGCCTACAGGGAATCTGCGTGGTAGGGAAAATTGCCAGTCCAGGCCTACTGGACAGTACAAAGATTTACAGTACAGTACAAAGGTGTAACATTTTATAGTATAAGGTGAATACATGCTGACGAACAAATGGCTGTGATGGAATAATAAGTGATATCGTGATTTGTTTGTTTTTTTAAAACCTGTATGCTATGTTATAATGGTATTGATGAAGCCTGTGACCAAGTGCAGGTACAGAAAATCAGAATCAAAATGCTTTATTTGCCGATGATTTGTTTATGGTCTTATCTCCCCTCTAACTTTCCATTCTTATCTATTCCAACTTATACAGAGATTTAAAGGAAATCTGTCGCCATTTTTTTATTAAATCAAGACCCTGATACATATTCTTATTCTTCTTTTCTTTATTTTCTGATTGTAGCTTTCTCAATTCAGTCGTCTATATATAATTGTGGGGTCAGCATTCTTGTTTGCACTGCTTTAACAGCAGTCAAATAGATACTTTACAGCAGCTTCATGCACATAGGAGCCTTAAGACTGACTCATTCCCATTTACTTCTATAGGAGAGTTTTCTAGGCCTGCTCTGTGACCTGGGAAGAAGTCAGTGTGCAGAGAGGGGAAGAGGGGGAACTGTGACCATCTCCTATAGTGACTGATGGATCCTGTGTTATCTGTACACATTGGTGTCTCCTTACAGTTTGACCCTGCTTGTGCTAATAATGAGCAGACAACTGATAATCTTTCTCTACAGAACAGGTAGTCAGACTATTATTAGGCTTAGTGACCAAAGTGAAAACTGCAGGACTTAAGAATTGTTAAAAAATATTGAAAGTGATATGGAAAATTAAAAAAAAAACACAATCAAAACTTCATAAAAATGTGTTTAAAATGAAAATGTGAGTTAAACAATAAGTCATTTTTAATGATACATTCCCCTTAAGGACACCTTGATTTAGAATTCTATTAAATCAGATGCTTTTACTGTATATCTATCTACAAATGTGGTGAAATTATTTAAAACTGAATTCCAACTTCTAAAAAAAAAATTCTAAAAAAATTATCTTTTTTACAAAATATTTTATACTGGTTTTACACTAATAGGCATTTGACATACAATATTATTTAAATTTGCTAGAATACATCTGTCACTTTTTTTACGGCAGGTAGTGTATACACTGTGCTATTACCAGATTTACTCTGAGGGTACGTGACTAAGTAGCCATCAGGTTCTTCACAGAGCCTTACTTCTGATAACTGCCAGGTGCAACCTTAGAGCAGTCCCTGTCAGTGGCAGTTTACCAGGACAGGTCAAAAGCGCCAATGCAGGCCCTACACCGACAGAGGACTGGAATGGAAAACAAGGGGCCAGGAGATGTGCCAGGTACTGTAACAATGAGACATAGGGCTAAACTGATGGGAAGGCCTAACGGAGGCCAAGGTGCAAAAACACACAGACTAAGAACTCTGGACAAACAAAGAACTGAACACACAGAACAGGGACACAAACAGGAAAAGAGACTAGACATAGAACTAGGGACAAGGCTCAGAACATGAACTAGAACTATAGCAAGAACACAGGCTTGGTGCAAGACAGAAAAGGGAACACCTAACAACATCCAATCCCCAAAAAGAGCCAAAGGGAAACATCACAGGGAAAATAGACTAGAAAGACAGAAAAAGAAACATAAAAAAAGGGCACAGACTGGACAATAGGGCCCAAACAACCCGCAAAGGGATTCTAAGCAAGGGTCAGGGCCCGAAGTTTTGGGAGCAACTGCTTAAAGTACCAAGTGGAAAAGGGGGTTGGCCAGAGAAGCCACACTAAGCTGAACCTACACAGTATAAATCCCAGCAGGATGCGGCCTCGCCTCCCTTAGTAGCCAGGAGGATCAGAGGTGGACACATGGTGCATACAGCCAAACAAACAAGAAAAGTTGCATGGCAAAAACCTGGAAAAAAAAGGGGTTTTAGTTCCAAAATAAATCTTTTTTTTGGGGTTTAAATTTAAATTTTAGCACTTCAGGGTGTTTGCAAACCTGAAAGGGTGCCTAAAAAATAACCTAATGAAAATGAGGCCTAAAAGTCTTGTAGGTGCTCCTCCTATTCTGAGGCTTGTCAAATAGTGCATTAGGGGCCAAAATAAGGGGTGTTTTATAAAAAGGTATCCCAGGAAAATTTTACCTCCCACTTTTCTTTAATTTTCTTTTATAACAACCAGAGGGTTAACAACCTTCCTAAATGCTGTTTTGAATTATTTAAGAGGTGCAGTTTCTTAGATCAAGACATTTATAGGAGTGTCTAACATACAGGCTCCTCAAAGCCAAGTCAGAACTGGACTGGTCCCTAAAAAATATATGTTTTCTAATTTTCTGAAAATGGGGAAAAATTACTACTGAATGTATAAACCCCCTAAAGTCCCTAACAAAAAAAATTAAAAACCCTGATCCGGAGGGGTTCATTCGCAGGAAACACTGCAGGAAGAGGGAGCAAAAGGGTTTAAAAAATGAATTGAAAAGAGCAAAATTTTAACTTTCAAATGTTTTGTGCTAAATGTGTTTTTGTCCCTTTAAATGGGGACTTAAAGGGGGGTTTTCCCAAAGGGTTTTTATTTTTTTTTCCCTCCCTTTTCCCCTTCAGTCCTCTTCATGTTTGAAAAAGGGGGCATTAGTTTCTTCTGAAAAAAACAAACAAACAGCCTCCTGCTGTGCTAGCTCCCACTCCAGAGTACTAATTATGCATCAGCCTGTGGGGGGGACGGCATTGTTCAATCCCAGAAAGGAGATAAGATTGAGCATCCAGCCTGCAGTCACTGTTTACTTATCTAATTACCTTTCAATGCCTCTATGGCATTTCTAGGCAAGAAAGACTAAATAGGAAAGTCAGAACCATTGTAATGTAAGTGCAGACATGGAGTAGGAGGGGGCGTGGCTGAGAGAGACAGAGCTAGTGCACACGCCCAGAAGCCCTGCTCTGCTCTCCAGATACTATAGAATGTCCTGGCCGGCAGGGAGACACTGAGCATGTTTGGCAATGCTCGCTCCCATGTCCTGCCATCAGATAATGAAGATAAAACTGAGCAAGTGCAGCCAGCTAGGGAGAAGCTGAAGTGCAGGTCGGAGCCCCTGACAATGATCTGTACACACATGAAAAGAAAAGAGGACTGCAACTCTCACAGAGTACATATTTTTTAATGACATGTATGTTGAAAATTGTTTAAATGCCAATTTTGGAAGATTCCACGTCAACATTTGATCGTGGCAAAACCCCTTTAACCCCTTACCGCCGGAGCCCGTTTTTTGGCCTCTCGACAGAGCCCTATTTTTTTAAATCTGTCATGTGTCACTTTATGTGAGAATAACTTTTTGACACTTTAACCTATCCAGGGGATTCAGAGATTGTTTTCTCGTGACTCATTTTGCTTTAAGATAGTAGAATTTTGGTCCAAAAATGCCTTGTTTATTTGTGAAAAATTCACAATGATCGTGAAAAATGTGAAAATTTACAATTTCAAACTTCATAATATTTCTGCATGTACAGACAGATGGTTATTCATCTCAAATAGTTTATATACTAGATCTAACCATATGTCTGCTGTAGTTTGGCATCATTTTTTAATGACTTTTTTCTGTTCTTTTACGAATTAGGGGGCTTATAAATTTAGTAGTAATGTTTTACATTTTCTAGAAAATTTTCAAAATACATTTTTTAGGGACCAGTCAGTTCTAACGTGACTTTGATTGGACCTGTATGTTAGATACCCCATAAAATGAACTCATCTAATGAAACTACACCCGTAAAGTATTCAAAACCGCATTTTAGGAAGTTTATTAACCCCATTAGGGTTTCTCAGGAATTATGCAAAAGTGGAAGTTGAATTTAAAACATTTTACCTTTTTTGCAGATTTTTCAATATTGTATACATTATGACAAGAATACCGGTAAATGTGACTAAGTAATGGCAACTTAATATTGATTCCCCTCAGATTCTGCCGTTTTCAAGAGATTATCCCATATGTGGGCCTAGAGATGAGAGAGGATGGATCAACCACAAGCTCCCAGACATAGGAGGAGCACCTACCGGGAACTCTGGGGTCTCATTTTCTCTACGATTTTATTTTAGAGGCCATTTCAGGTTTGCGGGAACCTAAGGTTCCAAAACCTTAATAAATGCCCTAAAAGACCCATATTGGGAACACTACACCCTTATGGAATATATCTAGGGGTGCAGTGGAGTTATATCGACCCACAGGGTTTCACAAATTTTTTTAGCGTTCGGCTCTGAAATAAAAAATATATATTTTTTACAATAATCTGCAATTTTAGCTGAAAATGTTTAATTTTTTACAAGGAATCTTGGAAAATAGCCCCAAAATTGTGTTTACGCAATTGTCTTCCAAGTTCGGCAATACCCTACATTGTGGGTGTAAACTGCTGTTGGGCGCAAATGGCTGGGGATACAAGAGAGGGTGCGCTATTTGGCTTTTGGCGCACTTGTAATTTTGGTGGGGCACGTGTCGCAATCTGCAAAGCACCCAAAGTACTTGAAACAGGTGAAACCTTCCAGAAAGTTTCCCATTTTGGATTCACACCCCTCAGGGATCTCATCTAGGGTGTATTGTCATTTTGGGCGAACAGGTGTTCGTCGTTTTTTTTTTCAGCATTGGGCACATGGAAAATGGAGGGGGGAACGCAGTTCCGCATTGTTTTTGCGCTTGGTTTTTTTCAGTATCTCGGCTACGGCTAAATGATGGGATAACTTTACATATGGGGGTCGGTACAATTACAAATGATATAAATTTTGTTTATAGTTTTTATGTTTTATGCTTTTACACAATAGAAAGCGAGTTGTATAAAAAGTGTGTTTTTATGTTGTCCTATTATGACAGCCATAGCTTTCTTAATTTTTTGCAGATGGAGCTGCTTGTGGGTTGTTTTTTTCGATATGAGTTGATGTTTTTATTCGGTTACATTACGGGGGGCATGTGATGCTTTGATCACTTTTTATTAAGTTTTTGTGAGTCATTTTGGACAAAATACTGCAATCCTGGTAGTGTTTTTTATATGTATTTTTTACAGCGGTCACTGTGCGTTATAATGACATGCTAGTTTTAATCAGCAGGTTGATACGATTTACAGCGATACCACATTTGTATATTTTTTAATGTTTTACTGCTTTTACACAATAAAAAACTTTTATTTGAAAAGGAAAACACGTTTTAGCATCATCGCTGTCTGGGGGGGAAAAGCATACTTTTTATTTTTCTGTTTATGGAGCTGTATAGGGACTTTTTTTTTGCGTGGATGATTGTACTTTTTATGGTAACTTTTTTGGGGGGACAAGACTTTTTGATGCTTTTAATCCGTTTTTGAAGGCAGGGTGAAGAAAATTACTGCAATCCTAGCAGTTGTTTTTTATTTTTAATTTTAATAGCGTTCACCGTGCAGTATCTGTGACACAGTTAGTTTTACTCTGTGGGTTGTGATGATTATGGTGTTACTCAATTTATGTAGTTTTTTTTTTTGAAGCACAATTTTTTGAAAAAAAATGTTTTATATTGTGTAAAAAATATTTATGCATCGCTATACTTCTAATAGCCAGAACTTTTTATTTTTTCCGTATACAGAGTGTGTAAGGACTTTTTTTTTTGCGGGATGAATGTTGTTTTAATTGGCACCTTTTGATGTTGAATATGAGTTTTTTGATGACCTTTTTACTCCATTTTATGTGTGCTGCATGATGAACAAAAATCGCAATTCTGTGATTGTTTTTTTTTTTTTTTTTTTTTCTGCGTTCACGTACGGGTTAATTAAACATGTCAGATTTATCGGTGGGTCGTTACGCATGCGGCAATACCCAATTGGGTCTTTAGTTATTTTTTTATTTTTTTGGCCGATGCGTTGTAAAGTGGAAAAGGGAGATGAACTTGTTTTATTTTATTTTCTTGTGTTTTTGTCTTTACTTTTTTACATTTTTTTTTACTTTTTCACATTTTTACACTTTACCCATTTTTTAATATTCTTAAATAACTACATAACTAACATCAATTTATAACATTCCACCATCAAATACTCTTAAATCCTTAACCATACCTATACATACCCCCTCCCCATCCAATCACTCTCCGCTCGCGCTCCGTTGACCATGTGTGATTTTATTGCGTGTAGCCTCCACCGCCGCGCAGAGCAGGCTCTTCTATGGTGTTTTGGATCGATGAAATAGTTCGAGATTTGATTCGACGAGAATGCTTGGCCTTTGTGGTTACCGGTGTAGTGAGAGAGCGCTATTGTACTCGCGCGCGTGGCTTGAAGACGCGCCTCTCATAATATTATGTGAGGCGTTGGTTCGGGCTAGTCGTGTGCCCGTTTCTTTTATTTGATATGAGGTTACGTACTCTCCATGCTGGTCTGCTAGATAGTGCGCTTCTCGTAAGGTGTCTCTGAGGTACATCGTGTCGTGTGCTGTCGATATCGGTGGGTAGTTTTTTGTGGGTGCTCCCGCTTGGGACGGATGGCGTGAGCTAATAGTGTGTTCCGCGGGCCGTGGGAGGAGCGTGTGTCGGATGGGCAGAGGGTAATGATATCAAGACGGCGCATGTTTCTATTGCCCGCGATCTTGCGCGCTCGCTGTGAGCGCGCTGGTAGTACAGATCAGCGCGAGCGAGTGTGGATTTCGGGTGATGCTAAGACGGTGAGCTCAGCGTGATAGGTTCAGGTGGTAACGCTATCGAAGACTAGCTACATGTGGTTTCGGCGGGTTTTGGATGTAGGTGGTTACGGATGGGGTAAGATATGTTTCTGGGGGCTGTGTTGAGAGAAGGAATGGCGTGTTATGTGTTGTTGGTCGTGTTTTGGGGAGATTAGGAGTGTAGCGGTAGAAGGAATAATTTTCTATTTGCTTTTAGCGTGTGAAAAGATATGTGGCGGTTTGTGTGATTAATGTGTGCAACGCAACAGCTGAGACGCTAAAAGGAGACGGCTAGTGCTTAATTAACCCTGGATGTAAAATTGCGCAAAAGTAGATTGAGCAGCCACAAACTACTAAGCTTGTGTAGTGGTTTAACAATTGCATGTTTTCGCTACGCTACGAGATTAATGCAAGAGTAGAAAAAATGTTGTAAGTGTATACTTAGCTTGTGTTGTGAGAAATTATGGTCAGGAAATTTGTAAGGTTTTGGGCGGTGAAAAAGTCTGTTTGTTATTGTTTGGTCACGCTCCACCTGCTAGAAAAAACCAATAGACTTAGAGGAGAACCACGCACCTGTGGATGTTATAGCAGAATAAAGAAATTTGAGCAACAGAAAGTCTAGTAGCTGGTGTAGCAATGTTACAATGCGTGTTTTTCGTACGCTTGACACTCAAGACCGCAAGAGAAGAAAAGAGATTGTTGAATGTAATACTTAGGCTTGTTGAATTATGGGACAGAAGGAGAATTAGTGAATTTGTGGCGCTCGGTTGGAAAAAGACGGTGTTCTGCGGAGTGTACTAACAATGCTAGAACAAGCGTAATTGTACCCCTGGATGAATAAGTTACGACAAAAGAATGGAGCATCCTCGATCAGAGAATTAACTATCGCATGTGTAGCGTGTTACAAATTGTGGGTGTTGTTCGAAGCTATCAGACAACATTGAGAAAAAATTGTAATTAACCTTGCTTGTGAATTATGGTACAGAGAGAAAATTTTAATTTTTGGGCGGTGAAAAGACAGGTTTATTTTTGTCTGGCTCATCGCTAAGGAAATAGACTTGAAGTGTATAATTAAACGCTGTGATTGTAAACTAATTGCGCAAAAGATTGAGCAGCACTGCTAAACTATTAGCTTTGTAGCGTAGTTACTACAATTGCGTGTTTTCTATGCTAGAGCAACAATAAAGAGAAAATATGTATAGTCTTACTTTGCTTGTGAATTATGGATCCGCAGGAAAAATGGTATTTTTTGGCGGTGTAAAAGAGACGGTGCTGTATTTTGTTATGTAAGTGTTCTAACTCATTATTTTGCATTGCGTAGGTAATACAGTGACCGCAACACTTCAATACTATTGTCTGAATATTACTAACTTTTGTACAGTGTTGTAGACCAGAAATGTAAGTCACTATTATCAATCCTATATCACCTACGCTCCTGATAATCATATCTTCAAGAAAAGAACATGTCTAAAATAGCTCATGTGTTTACTATCGTGCAACTTCATGTCATTTTCAGTTATGGTACTTTTACGTGACTCGTCTGTTTAACTACTCTATAACATTAACCACAAAAATAGGTTATATGAGTTATATAAAGACTTAACCTTGTCGTTGTAGCATCTCCTCCACCTGTACATATTAAATCTGCTGTATATCCGATAACTGAACTATTGTTCGCACCTTAAGTCAGAATTTCTCCCTCAAGTACGTAAGAGGAATAGTCTAAAGGAGGTCTGATTCTCGATGCTTAATCTAAGATCACACTGTTCTATTATACACGTTCCAGAAAGATACAAACTTTTCCACTTTATTGTGATTTGCCTTTCTGTCATCTATTCTTTTATTATCGCTCTCCTGTGGTCTATTTTTTACGGAATGTTAACTGTTTCAAGGCTAGTTTGAGCCTCGAGAATCTCGGGAGGGTTCTGTGTCACCCGCAAGCACAGAGTGTCTGAGTATAACTGTTTTGGTAGCCGCAGCAATGCTCCAGTGATTTTCCAGTTATCGTCTGATATCGGAACCTTATCGGCTTCGCTGCGCCTCACATCCTTTCTTTAGAGGCCGCACATTTATAGATTGAATAATATACAGGCATTTCGGCTTCTTGAGAGGTATCTAGGAAATTCCCTTTAACTTTGCCTCATATTCAAATTCAAGCGCTTGCGATCCCATTTTGACGCATGTTGGCAGTCCCAGACGGCAATGCTCTTAATCTCGCCTTTCCATTTCACACATTTAGGGCAAGCCACCAAGTGTACCTCACCTCCTGATATTCTTACTCAAAAGGGATATTGAAGGCGTTATATGCTCTTAAGCTATTCCTAATTGTGTCTCCCTCCAGACGCTCACTTACATAGCCTTTTTCACCCATTTTCGATCCCTTGAGGATTTTCTCTGTTACCTCTGGATCGTCCTATTCTTCACTCCATTTGGTAAAAACATTGTGGCTGCCCCCCTTGTGCACCATGTCATTAAATGGTAATAAAATTTTAGACAGAGTGGCCACACCCATAATTTTTCTCTTGACACAGAAAACTCCTCCGGGTCTTCTAAATTGTCCAGGTAGCCAAGCTTTTTATTATCAAAAACTTTTTCTTGCAAATATTGTAATATTTGAGTCTTGTTTCTTAAACCCATAATAGGTGTTGTTAACGAGTGTACCAATATCTACATTATATTGGGTGCCAGCTGGGGGGGCCCCCTCCAGCAAATGCTTAGTGTTTTGGATAGCCCTAGCTGTCTACATTCACTAATCAAATGTTTTCTCTCCCTTGAGCAAATTCTGGTAGAGACATAAAGGTAGCCATTTGGTTACATGCATGGGGTCTTTTAAAGAGCTTAGTGACCCCTCTCCAAGTTGCCAACGTATCTCGTAGAGGACGTTGTCTTTAGTAATTTGGGAGTCATTTGTATGGTGTGAGGAGAAGACGTTTCCCCCCCCCAAGTCCCTTAGATGTGCCAACTGGGATTCTAACATGTATTTGAGAAGATGATTGTGTCATGGCACCAGTCCAGAATGTGACGCCACATCGAGGCCAAGATGTAATGCAGTAATCTGGGACAATTGTGCTCCCTCCTTGACTTATTTCTAAAAACACCATTTGCTCTTTGCTATTCTCGGCCTTGCCTTTATTACCATAGAAAATTCAAAAAGCTCCCTTGAGGTATCAGATCTTTATGCTTTAGAGTAACTGACATTCTGAGTGGATCCAGCAACCTAAGCAAAGCTGATCATTTTAATCAATGGATCCTTCCCAGCAGATATGGTAAGTTTTTCCAACTGAGAAGGTCATCCTGAATTTTTTTGATACATGGGCGGAAAAGTTGAGATGGTATAGGAGATGACTGGTTTCGATTTTAATCCCCAAAATATATAATCGTGTGTGATGTCGAGACCTCTAATTTCCCAGTTCTTATTAGTCTGCCATTTTCCCCTATCCTAGTAAATTGACATTTGTCTTTGTTTATTTCTATATCCACTGGTAAATTGTCCAAAGATTCATATAGTTCTCATGACCTTTCCTACTTGTTCATATGGGTCTCCAAAAAAGAAGCTTATCGTACGCAAAGCAAACTAAAATGATCTACTACTTTTCTCGATTTTTTATTCTCCTATTATAATACACATTATATTTCACTTCAGTTACTCAGCGATATAAGGCTCCAAAGCTAGGGTCGAATAGCAATGGGGAAAGTTTGCACCCATGTCTAGTTCCCTTTTGTAGTTTAATGAGTCTGAGATGAATCCTGGTATTCGTAGATTTTGACTTGAGGATTTCTATGTTCATTTGCATATAGTTAAGACCTAAAGATAGAGCCGTTATTACCCATACCGATCTGAGACCAGATTAAGCCCTAACCCAGTGGAAAGTTATCAAATGCCTTTTCGGCGTCTAAGGCTAATAATGCTGGCTTTTTTTTGTTGTGTCCAATGATTTTTCTGCTGATATCTGGGCATTTGATTACTCATTCTTATAGTTTTTAATACAAGATCTCCCCATTATGAATCCCATTTGTGATCCCTATTGGAGTTTTGGTTGGAGGATCGCGAATCTGTTTGCCTATAACTTTGGATAAATATTTTTATGTCTGATTGATTAAGGATTGGTCTGTAAGAAACCTGGCAGATGGGCATCTCTACCTGGCTTGTGTTAGGACCTTGATATACGCCTTGTCCTGTGGGCGCATTTCCGCAGAGTCTACATTCTTGTTAAATTCCCCAATCAAAATGGGTGTTAATTTTTTCCCTCATGATATTGACAAACAATGCTTGAAATGCCATCAGGGCCAGGTGCTTTACCCAGGGGAAGCTTTTAATAACCTCTGAATCTCCTCTCCTGAGTTTTCCTTGTTTATCGATTCCCTATCCTCATTGCCTGATGTGTGGCATTGCGATCCATCTCAGGAAGTCCCTCCCTTTACCAATACATAAGCGTTTGAGTATACAAACTTTGGTAGTAATCTTTCAAGATCGAGTTAATAAACTTGGGGTCCACCTGTTATTTTCCCTGTATATATCCATCATACTGTAGAATATTGGGATTTCTCCTCCTCCTTCTTACATAAACTTGCTGTAATTTACTACGCCATTATTTTCCATGTTTGTAATAGGATATCGAAGATGGGTCAATGAACATGTCTTCCAATCTACCTTGATACAGCTAGTAAGCCGCTTCGCTTGGACCAATTTCTCTTTGTTATCAGATGTGGCGGGATTATAGAACTGTGAGTATGCCCCCCCCCAGCCATAGAGGTGGCTTCTACTAGTGCTTGGTACTTTCTTTTTTTTTTGAGGGCTAGATACCCTAATTCACCTCACGTAAAACAGCTTTGGCAAGCATCCCATATAGATACACATTACCGGCTGCTCCTCATTATCTCTCTGTATTCCCCCCACAACTCTTTAGGAGGTCCCTGAATCTGCTCGTATTTACCAAAGAGAGAGGGAAATCGCCATATTATTGTCCGAGGACCCCGCTTATAAAGCTTCACGTAGGCTGATGTAACCGGGGTGTTGGTCCGAAATCTCGCACCAGTATCCCCTATTCCAGCTCCCTTCTACTGCGTTTGTGAGGTTCTCCAAACATCAAAAAATAGTCTATACCGAGACAAGGATTGTTGGACATGAGTAAAAATGCGGTGATTGCCTTTCGGCTGGTTGTGAAAACGCCTATATCCACCAACTGCGCATTCGGGCAAGAGTTCTTTCAACAAAGACTCCCCTCGATTCCCCTGTTCGGAGTGAATCAGTTTCCTCTTCCTATTCCTCCTGGCTCGGCTCATCAATATGAAATCTCCCTAGAAGGATATTAGGGTTGTATCGCTTGGGAGTATACCATTGCTCCAAAATTTGGAAAAAATGATCTATCTCGTTTATTTGGAGCATATAAGTTTTATTACGATAATAACGCCGCTGGAAGTGATCGCAGAATAGAACTATATAGACTACCTCTGCCCTATCATCCCTCATGCTCGGGAATTAATTAGCATCTTGAGTTTTTGTGTAACTCAGCTCTCTCTCGCGAGGTAGAGTTTGATTGTCATCTGGTGTGTTCTTCCTTTTGCTTTGTGTGGAACCCCATACTTCATCCACCATATTTTTTGCTTCTCTTAAATGCTCTCTCCCAAATGAGTCTGCACTTGTAGTTATGTGCTATCTAATTTTTGCTCTTCCTTTCTGGTGACGTAATTACCATGTTCCTCTTATGTTGGGTAGGAACTCCACGTAACCCTTTGACTTTCCAACTATATGTTGATTTTCAACATATTGGGATCTGACTATATTGGATAGAAGTGGACCCAAAGTGAAAGTTCGATAAACAGATCTAGCAATTGCAACAAACCTCCACGTTCAGGTATAACTCAAACATATTGAAATACCAACTGTCCTCACATTCTCCTTACTACCTCCCCTGTCATTGACTTCTCTTTTTTTCACCGTGATGAAGAGAAAGCACCAAATCTCCCTCTCTTACTTTACTCCCTGAGTATTACTGAAGTTTTCCTTCACCTCGATCCCTCCCTCCACTATTAATAAGAATTTCACACATAGGAACCCCTATTAATGGATGTTTCTGTATTCCTGATGTACCCCTTAATACAGCATCAGGCGTTACTAAACATAAACCACAATTCAACGACTGTTTCATAAAGTGATGTAAGCTTGTGCTCAAATCCCCGTACTACGTTGTACATCTTGTGACGTTCTTATTGTTACTAATGTCCGTGATTGCCCTGGGTGAGCATCTTTGACTTAAGTTCCTTAGGTGAAGGTGCCTCCCTTGAGTATTGGAGAGGACTCCTGATCCCCTCATATTCCTCCTCCGATGGCACCCCCTCCTTGGCTGTTCTTTAGGGCTAGAAATAAGAGAGGCTAACACCTTTGCTGCTTCTTCCTGGGTGCTGCAGGAGATAGGGTTGCATTGTCCGGAAGATTTTCAGTACCGTGGATACTGCAGCACAAATTTAACGCTCTCTTACGTACTAGCGCAGACAATGTCCTTTATACAGCACGTCTCTTTTTGGAAACCTCACAGAATAAGTCTGCAAATAGCAACAATTTCTCCTTCTCATATTGCACCGGCTTCACTCTTTCTGTAAGCTTGCATAGAAGAGTTTGTCGAGGAAGTAGGTTATATTACAACAACAGGTCTCGGCATTTCTAAATAGAGTTCTTGCCGCACATTTGGGTGGGTCCAATTCTGTGCGGCCCTCTCCACCTTTAAAGCTTATCTACGCCCTGAGCTTTAGGAATGATAAATCCAACTACCCAGGGTACCCCCCCCCCCCCTTCTAGAGTTGAGCCTTTTACACTCTTGGGACTTCATGGACCGAAAATTATTGGCTTGAGAGATTCTCTAAGTCCTCAATTGTTTTCTCCAATATGTGCCGTTTTTCTTTGTGCTTTCCTGCATTAGAGCTTCTGGACCCTGCTATTCATCTTCCACGCAGTTAAGCTTTGTCAAATTCTATAACTCTGTAAGACTTGAGAGGAACTTCAGCTTGCAGGGCAGAAAGCGTGTAGATTACAAGATGCTGTTAATCGTTGATTTAGTTACTGTGGCGCCTCCAGGCTGATGTTATTGCTGGGCAATCAGTGTGGCTATCAATAGCTGCAGTTATGCTACTCAAATGTAATGGTTGCCCCGTTGTTACCTTTTCGGAGAGACTTGACATGTCTGCCTCTCTCTTGTGATCCTGGGGTGCTGCTGGAGAATTACCACTCCTGGGTCGCGCGCGCAGGGAATTGTGAGGGCGCCATCTTGGACGCCATGCTTCCCCTGGTTAGCTGAGGACCACACTGTCTCCCGCGGATCCGACACGCTGCTGCCTGTGCCCGGCCTCTGGAGCGGAGCGGGGATCAGGATGTCGGAGCTTAGTTGCCGCCGCTGTGGCCGGTAATTGTGAGCGGGGGCCCGTTTCTATAGGGATGCTTGGTCCGGAGCCCTGTCTCACCACCTCTTCATACGCGCCGCCAGATCCGGAAGTCTGACGGTCTATTTTTGTCACCTACAGCACAAAAAACAACGCTTAATTAACCTGGATGTAAAGTTGCGCAAAGAATTGAGCAACCAGAAACTACTAGCTTTGTAGCGTGTTACAATTGCGTGTTTTTTCGCTAACAACAAGAGACAAATGTAAATTAACAATTGCTTGTGAATTATGGTACAGGAAATTGTATTTTTTGGCGGTGAAAAAGTCGGTCTATTTTTGTCACCAAGCACACAAATACAACGCTTAATTAAACCCTGGTGGTAAATTGCACAAAGAATTGAGCAACAGAAAAAAGCTAGCTTTGTAGAGAGTTACAATTGCGTGTTTTCTACGTAAACAACAAGAGAAAAATTGTAATTAACCTTTGCTTGTGCAATTATCGGTACAGGAAAATTGTATTTTTTGGCGGTGAAAAGAGGTCTATTTTTGTCACCACAGCACATAAAACAACGCTTTAATTTAAACCCATGGATTGTAATTGCGCAAGAAGAATTGAGCAGCCAACAAGCCACTAGCTTGTAGCGTGTTACCAAATGCGTTGTTTTCTAGCTAACGCAACAGAGATAAATTTTAATTAACCTTAGCTTGTGAAATATGGTACAGGAAAATTGTAATTTTTGGCTCGTGAAAAGGCGTGTTTCTTGTAGTCACCACAGAAACAGCAGAACAAGTTAATTAATCCCCTGGATGTAAATTGCGGCAAAAGAATTGAGCAGCAAAAAATGAAGTGGTATTGTGTTATTATAAAACGCTGTTCTTTTATTGAAGGTACAACAGGAAACTGCGCCTTAGCTCCCCCTTGGATAATTCAATGTGCTGGTGAGCAGATAGCATTAAATTGTATATTGCAGCTGCCAGTGGACGCACACTGGACTCAGATCTATACACCATAAATAATCTAGAATAGAACATTAAGAGAAGCAGTCTCTGTGACACGCTGGACACCCTCACAAGATATAGCTGTGATAAAAATCATTCTTCAGTAAGAGATATTACAGCAGTCGCGGCTGCACCTTCCTGATCTGTACAGTGAGAGGAGTTGTGAGATCCCAGCGGTCGCGCCCGGACTATATTAGTGCGGTGACGTCACAGGATCAGCGCGGTCTTGATAGGCTTCATCTCTGCACATTTCTTGCTTGGCTTATGCACTATCTTCCTACCCAGAGGGCTTTGCCCATGTAACGGCCATGTGCTCGCTGCCATTTTAGTCAATCAGAAGCACACTTCGTTCACCCGAAGTAACCAAACTTCGACTTCGTTCGAACCGAAGTTTCCTGAAATTCTACACGAATTCCACTTCGTCAGAATCAATTTGCCCATCTCTCTCTATATATATAGTATACATGATAATTTACTAAAAAATTGGTTTTGTTTTATTTGTAATAACTTATAAGAGGTCAAATAAAATGCAATGGTAGATAGGTTAGAGAGGGGGCAGACTTTATTGGTGGGTGGAGAAGTGGACTGTGGGAGGGGGAGGGGGAAACATAGACGTGTGGTAGATGGAGATCATGTGTTACAAAATACCAGCATTGAATGATATAGGTTCCACATTATTCATGCTAAGTCTGCCATTACTGAATGTGTAATATAAAATCCCATGCCATCTACTAAAGGTGTAATGTATAATGCTATGCCGTCCACTGAAGGAGTGATATATAATCACATGCTGTCTACTGAACGGGTAATGTATGATCCCATGTCGTCTAATAAACGTGTTATATATATTCCATACATTGACTGATGTGTAAACTGGAAGGGAATTTAAGTGTCTAATGCCAGAAAGTCTTGCAGAAAAATGGGGGAGCTTGAGGTGCGGGGGGGGAGGGGATGGGGGGTGGAAGGTGTCTGGGGGCGTGGGGGGGCTAGTCTAGCTCGAGAGGAGCCAGATTGACATGGTTGGTGTTGCTGAGGACATATGGTGAATCCTGGATATTGGATGTTAAACCTTCACGGTTTTACTATTTAGAAAGGACAGGGCAAACAGGAAGGGAGTGTGTCTGTATGTAAGGAGTGATATGAAGTTAGGTGTGAAAGAGGCAATAGTGGGTAAGATGTGGAAACCTTGTGGGTGTATGTACAAAAAAACGGCTACAAGTGTGGTTAAACTCAGAAAAAATTATTTTTGACGTCATCGGTAGGACCCCCCCCAACCATCACTGAGGAATATTAGAGATCAGCTTCATTAAACAAATGTAGGGGGGGCGGGCAGCACAGGTGGGTGCAGTGGTAATAATGGGCAACTTCAATTCCCCCGATATTGATTGGGGTATGTTTGTGCTTCAACTGCAAAGGAGAGGAAGTTCCTCAGCCGTTCCTCAGCCTGTTACAGGATAATTTTATAGGTCAGTTTGTGGAGGATCCCACTAGAAGTGATGCTCTGTTGGATCTGGTAATTTCTAACAAAGCTAAATCTTGGTAACAACGACCACAATATAATTAATTTGAGTCTAAACTGGAAAAAACAATCACAGGGCAAAAACATTTAATTTTAAAAAGGAATCCGAGATGGGCGATTATTGATCAGATTTTAGGAGAAATAATCTCTTCATCGCGGAACAAAGATTTTAATGAAAATCTGCCGGATTTCAACTTTTGTCGATTTCATCGCTCAACACTAGTCTGAATTTATGAACCTGTTCTACTACGGGTCATAGATTTACCTCCTCCTAGCTCCAAAACGACAAATCAGGCTAAGGTACACCATTTTTAACTTGGTCTGTAAATTCCAGCAGTAATTTTATTCAGTTTTGCCATCTTCCTATCATAAATATGTAGAATCATAAGGTTGTGGTGTGACACATCTCCAGAATGCCCCCAAATCTTAGGCACATTACAAAGTGCCATGGGCGCCTGATAATGTACCTAACTTTGGAGTGTGCCTGATTTTAAATCTAGAGAACAGGGCTGCGCCAAATATTGGGCTGAAAAGACACCAGACTACTGGCGTAGCCCCATACATACATGTCGCCCATAGTGTTTTTAGACCTTGCAAAGGTGATTGATACTGTACCTCATAAGCATTTACAGGGTAAATTAAAATCTATTGGGTTAGAAATAACAGCATGCAACTGGACTGGAAACTGATCGGATCATACTCAAATAGTGGTGGTAAATGTTTCCTACTCTGAATGGTCCCCGGTTACAAGTGGTAACTAGTGTTGAGCGATTTTTATCGACAAATTTTAAAAATGGGAAAGGTTTTTATGGTGATCGAAATTTCCAGACTCAAAAATTAAGGTTAAAATCTGAGCTCTTTTTAAAATCGCGCCTTTTTCGGGCTTCCTGTAATTTTGGGCCACAAATGGATTACAGAATAGAGCGGGGTAAATGTGTGTGCGGTTTTTGAGGGGATGTGAGGGGTTGCGATTGGTGGAAAAATCACATGCCTCGTTTTAATAGAACAGCTTTTCCGTTTCACCCTCATGTCTCTCAGGTCTCATGGGGAAAGGGGCCCTCGCTCTGCCTGTGGCCAAAAAGCTAGCGAAATTAGTCTATTCTGCACGAGAAACCTCTACATTGCTGTGATCCTTCCAATTTTGTTAGATTAGAGATTTGAACATTTTATGGTTGCTAAAAAATTTTTTAAAACAGCATTACCCTGTAAATTCACGGCGGTGGGAGGGGGGGGGGGGGGGGGCCCCCGGAAAAACAGACAAGCTCTTTTTATAAAGAAACTGAAAAAAGTTTCACCAAACTTAGTGTAGACTTGTATGGGAATTTTTTTTATTAACAGTTTGTATTGAAATATTTTTGGAATTGGGGAGCCTGAACTTTATTGGATAAACACATTTCAGAACTGCAGGTCTCTTTTTTAGCTGCAAAAAAATCCACTTTTTATTAACAGTATACATTTCAGAAGGTGTTCTTTTCAATTTTTCCCCCTTTCACCTGGTTTATAATCCCTTTGCAGTTTAAAAAACAAAACAGCAAACTTGTAGTCAGCACAGGTTTTTGTTGCCAAAAAAACAGTGTATCTACGAAAAAAAATCACAGTTAGTGTTTTTTTACTTTTGCTCACCAAACATTGTTCATTGACGCACATCCACGTAAATCTTAAAACAGCAGTTCTTATTTACCACAGGGGAAATTTAAAGTGGAAAAAAAACCGTTTTATTATACCAAAACAAAACATTCGTGTTTTTTTTTCTTTTGCGACCCCGCATTTTTCTTGTCAATCTACGTAAAAACTTAAAACAGCAAATTTTATTTCACCACAGGTCAATTGAAAGGTGCAAAAAATATCGTTTATTATCCCAAAACATAACAGTTAGGTGTTTTTTGAGTTTGCCGCACCCAGCATTGTTCATTGAGCAGCATCTACGTAAATTAAAAACAGCAATTCTATATTCAACCACAGGTGAATTAAAAGGTTGCAAAAAAACGTTTATTATATCAAAAACATAACAGTTACGTTGTTTTTTGACTTTTCCCACAACCCAGCATTTTTTCATTGACGCAGCATATACGTAAATCTTAAAACAGCAATTTTTATTTTCCCACGGGTGAATTGAAAGGTGCAAAAATATTTGTTTTATACCAAAACAAAACAGTTACGTGTTTTTTGGATTTTTTGCGCACCCAGCATTTTTTCATTGACGCAGCACCCTACGTAAAATCTTAAAACAGCAATTCTATATTCACCACAGGTGAATTGAAAGGTGCAAAAAATACCGTTTTTTTAAATACCAAACAAAAACAGTTACGTGTTTTTTTTGACTTTTGCGCACCCAGCATTGTTCATTGACGCAGCATCTACGTAAATCTTAAAACAGCAATTCTATATTCACCACAGGTGAATTGAAAGGTGCAAAAAATACCGTTTATTATTATCAAAACTAACAGTTACGTGTTTTTTTGACTTTTGCACACCCAGCATTGTTCATTGACGCAGCATCTACGTAAATCTTAAAACAGCAATTCTATATTCACCACAGGTGAATTGAAAGGTGCAAAAAATATCGTTTACTTATAACAAAACATAAACAGTTACGTGTTTTTTGATTTTTGCGCACCCAGCAATTGTTCTTTGACGCAGCATCTATGTAAATCTTAAAACAGCAATTTTTAATTCACCAACAGGTGAATTGAAAGGTGCAAAAAATATCGTTTATTTATACCAAAACAAAACCCAGTACGTGTTTTTTGATTTTTGCGCACCCAGCACTTGTTATTGAACGGCAACATCTACGTAAATCTTAAAACAGCAATTCTTTATTCACCACAGGTTTTTTAAAAAGGTGCAAAAAATACCGTTTTTATACCAAACATAAACAGTTTACGTGTTTTTTGACTTTTGCGCACCCAGCATTGTTCATTGATGCAGCATGTACGTAAATCTTAAAGACAGCAATTCTATATTCACCACAAGGTGAATTAAAAGGTGAAAAAAAATACCGTTTTTATATCAAAACATAACAGTTACGTTGTTTTTTTACTTTTGCGCACCCGGCATTGTTCATTGACGCCAGCATTCTACGTAAATCTTAAAACAGCAATTCTATATTCACCACAGGTGAATTGAAAGGTGCAAAAATACGTTTATTATCCCAAAACATAACAGTTACGTGTTTTTTGATTTTTGGGGCACCCAGCATTGTTTCATTTAAACCAGCATCTACGTAAATCTTAAAACAGCAATTCTATATTCACCACAAGTGAATGAAAGTGCAAAAAAAAATGTTTATTATCCCCAAAACATAACAGTTACGTGTTTTTTGACTTTTGCACACCCAGCATTGTTCATTGACGCAGCATCTACGTAAATCTTAAAACAGCAATTCTATATTCCCCACAGGTGAATTGAAAAGGTGCAAAAAATACGTTACTATACCAAAAAACATAACAGTTACGTGTTTTTTTATTTTTGGGCGCACCCAGCATTGTTCATTGACGCAGCCATCTATGAAATCTTAAAAAAAGCAATTCTAAATTCCCCACAGGTGAATTAAAAAGGTGCAAAAAATATCGTTTTTTTATCCCAAAAACATTAAAAAGCTACGTGTTTTTTGACTTTTGCGCACCCAGCACTGTTCATTGACGCACATCTACGAAAAATTTTAAACAGCAATTCTATATTCACCACAGGTAAATTTTAAAAGGTGCAAAAATATCGTTTATTATACCAAAAAATAACAGTTACGTGTTTTTTTGACTTTTGCGCACCCAGCATTGTTCATTGATCCCAGCATCTACGTAAATCTTAAAAACAGCAATTCTATAATTCACCACAGGTGAATTAAAGGTGCAAAAAATACCGTTTATTATACAAACATAACAGTACGTTTTTTTTTTTTACTTTTGCGCACCCGGCATTGTTCATTGACGCAGCATCAAACGTAAATCTTAAAACAGCAATTCTATATTCCCCAAACAGGTGAATTGAAAGGTGCAAAAAATACCGTTTATTATACCAAAACAAAAACAGTTACGTGTTTTTTGATTTTTGCGCACCCGCATTGTTCATTGACGCAGCATCTACGTAAATCTTAAAACAGCAATTCTATTTTCACCACAGGTGAATTGAAAGGTGCAAAAACTATCGTTTATTATACCAAAACATAACATTACTTTGTTTTTTTACTTTTGCGCACCCGGCTTTGTTTCATTGACCAGCATCCACGTAAATCTTAAAACAGCAATTCTATAATTCACCACAGGTGAATTGAAAGGTTCTGTCATTTTATAACTAATGTGTTGCCAAAGATTTTAGACGTATCCATTTGACTGTTGGGATGTAATTTCAGTTTCACCTTGTTTGGCATATAATGAAGGTGTGTTGTCTTCCCATAGCTTTAATTGGTAATCGCCAATCGATGCTCAACTATCGAAAAACTTATCGATAGCGGCCCAACTATCTATTTTCAAAATAGCCAAACGCAATCGCTCAACACTAGTGGTAACCCCAAGGCTCAGTACTAGGTCCTCTTTTATTCAATGTATTTATTAATGATATAGTGGAAGGGATTAATAGCACTGTTTCTGTTTTTGCAGATGACACCAAGCTATGTAGTGTAGTGCAATCTATGGAAGATGTTCGTAAAGTGCAAGCAGACTTGGACACACTGAGTGTTTGGGCATCCACTTGGCAAATGAGGTTCAAGTGGTTTTAAATGAAAATTTTTCCCTGAACCCTGAGTACTAAAAATTTTCACCAGGAATAATTTTTTTAATTCTAGGGGAAAAAATGGGAAGTTTTCCCTTTGGTTGAGAAGAATCGGGGGCCATTTTTGTAAAAATCTTTGGGAAATTAGAAAAGAAAAACCCTGCAATTTCCAATCAGTTTCCCTTTTAAAAGGGCAAGCAAAAATATTCCCCCGTTTTTAAAAAAAATTAAACAGGGGCCCCCCCCGGGAAACGGGGATGAAATTTTTAAAAACCGCCTTAATAAACCCTTTTGGTGCAACCCTTTTCCTTGGAAATGCTTTTTTCCAATTTTTAAGGCTATTTATTTATGAAAGGGTTAAATGGGGAGTTTAAAGGGATTGGGGAAAGAAAAAGAAAAACCCAATTTTAAAAATTTGGGAAATTTAGGGGCATAATTTAGTTATGGGGGGAAGGTTTTAAAAAAAATTTTTAAACCTTTTTTATTTTTTTGTGAAAAAGGAGGGGGTTTCGGGGGGCTAAATTTAAATTTATAAAATTTTTTTAATTTTAAAGGGGTTTCCTACAAAAGGGTATGGGGAAAAAAATTTTTTTTTAATGAAAAGGGCCCCCTCAAAAAGGACAAGGGGGAAAATTTCCCCTTTTTCATCTGGAGAAAAAAAGGATTTAAAAATTTCCCCAAAAAGGTTTATAAGAAATCCTTTTCACTTTAAAAAAACTTTTAAATTTTGGGGGAAATAAACCCCCGCCCCTGAAAAGGTGGGTGACACCCAAGCCAAACATGTTGGTATTTTTCAAAGAAAGGGTTTTTAAAGAGGGAACTGCCTTAAACCCCAAAAAAAAATTTTAATAAATTTGGGTATTGGGGCCTTAAAATTCTAAATTCAGCCCTTTTTGAAAATTTTTTGGGGAGCAGAAAAAAAAAAATAATTTTATTTATTTTTGGGGGGCCCAATTTTGGGTTTATTTCCTAAAAGGGGATCCAAGGCCCCTTTTTTCATCATGGGTGAAATTTAAGTTTTTAAAAATTTTTTATTTCCCCCCCCCCTTTTCCCGGTTGGGCCATCCTTTCCCCCCAAATTTTTGGTTTAAAAATTTTGAGGGATCGTTCTTTTTTTAAATTTGGGGTTAAAGTTTTAAACCCAGGTTTGTTTTTCTGGGGAGGACACTAATTTTTTCACCAGAAATCTGTTTCCTTTCACAGCGGGAAAGGGGTGTGAGAAAAAATAGATTTTTTTTTTTCTTTTTTAATATAAACTTTCTGGGGCCCCCACGGGAGAGTTGGATTTTCCCCCGTGATCACACGGTCCAGGGACCCAACTCATTGGGTTTTCCCCTGATCGCAAAAAAAAGAACGTAAAAGCTTTTTAGTAAGGGGTTTTCCCCCCAAACAGGTTTTTTTTGTTCTTTTTTTCCTTAAAAACCGTAAGTGGAAAAGTTTTGTCCGCCGGGTTTTTTAACGGAAAAAAGGCCTGTCCCCCTTTTAACGGGAGTTTGGGTTTCATGTTTTTCCCTCCCGAAAAAACCCAAGGGGGAAAGGGAAAGAACATGTTTCCTTAATTGGGTTTTTTTCGTTTAACCCCTTTTGGTGTAAAAAACTGGGGGGAAAGGGGAAAATTTTTATTCAAAACCAGGGGGTTTTGTTTTTAATTTTTAACCCTAGGGTTAAAAGGGTTTGACCGGGGCCCCAAGTTTACAAAAACTTTTTTTAAACCCCCAAAAAAAACCACCCTGTAAAATCCGAAAAAAAAAAACCCCCTTCCCGGGGGACGGGGCCCAAAGGCTCGTTCTTAGATCAGGACCCCTTTTCAGCCCCTGTTTGCTTGAAAGGGCCCTTTTTTCTTTAGAAAAAAAGGCTGGGGTTTTAATTAAGTTTTGGTTTTTGGCCCCACAGTAAATCCCCATATCAGGATCCAATAAAATTTTTGGCCCCTGAGCGATACTCTAAAAAACCAGACCCCTGGGTTTTCGGGCCAATGGTTTTTAGACCCAGAAAAAAAAATTTTGGAAAGCCCTTTTTTTTAAAACCCCAAAAATTGTGTTTTACGGGGAAAATTTTTTAAAGAAAATTCCCTGGAAAAAATTTTATACTTAAACTTCCCCCACCAAAACCAATAGCCCCTTGGGGGGGGGGCCCCCCCCCCCCCCAGGTGTAAGGGGGTTAAATTTGCTGTTTAAATTATTTTTTTGGGGGCCCATAAAATTTTTTAAAGACTTTTTTAAATTTTTTTTTTTTCCCCAAAAGCGGGTTAAATTCCCAATTCTTTGGAGTAGAGGAGGGCAATAGTATTATTTTACAAGTGAAAATTTTTAATGGATTTCCCCATAAAGATTTTTTTCCCTTTTCTGGTTTGCTTTTTCCCCCTCTAGGGACTGGGTTTCCCCTTAAAACCAAGGCCCAAAATTATCTTTTTTAAACTTTTATTTATTTAAAAATTAATGGAAAAATGAATTTTTAAAATTTAAAAAAACATTTTTTTTGGTTTTTTCCCAAAATTTAATTTTTTTTTCCCCAAAATTGAAACTCCCCCTGGGGAAAATTTAAATTGTCCCCCCTCAGGCAATTTTTATTAACTATTTTTTTATTTTTACAGTTTTAGATTTTTTTTGGGGAACTTTTTTCAGTTTGTTTTAAAAATTTTTAAAATTTAATTTTGCCCTATAAAATAAATTCCCGCCAAACTTTTCCCAAATCCAGGGAAAACCTCCAAAAACATAAAAAAAATTTAATAAAAAAACTTTTTTTTTCACCCCCAGAAAAAAAATTTTGAGAAAAATTTACTTTATGCAAACCCCCCCCCCAAGCAAATTGTTAAAGGGAAATAAGTTTTTTCCCAAAAAAGTTTTTTGCATTTTTCAGCCCCAAAATTTTTTAACCCAATTTAGAAATTTTTTAAACCCCTAAGACCTACAATTCCCACATTTCCCAAATTTTTGGGCCAGGGGGTTGTAGCTTTAAAACGGTTTAATACCCTTTTGGGAAAACAATGTATTGTTTTTTTAAACTATACCCGAAAAATTTTAATTTTTGTATTTTTTTTAAATTATTTTTCTGCAATGTAAAAAACAAATTTCAAAAGGGAATTGGGGTGTTTTTAAAGGGTTATTTTTTCGGGGGTTGGCCAAAAATAAATTTGGCACCCATGAAAAATTCCCTTTTGGGTAAAAACCTTTTTTTCCCCCCCTGAAAAGGGTTTTGAAATTTTCCACAAATTTTTTTTTGGTATTTTAAAATTTTTTTTCATTTTAAATTTATTTTTCTTTTTAAATTTGGAAAAACCCCCAAAAAAAAAATTTGGTCTTTAAAAACCAAATTGGATTTTAATTTTCCAAACACCAAAAAAAAAAGGGGGGGTTGGAAAAAAGTTTTGGGGCATTTGGTTTTAAAAAAATCATGTAATTTTTTTTTTTTAAAAAACCGGGCCCCCTGAAAAAATTTACCTGTGGAAATCTTAAACAGGTTTTTGGCAAAAATTTTAAAAATCACCCCCTTGAAACCCCCCATTTTTGCCCATGGATTAAATTTGACTTTTACCCTTGCCCCCGGGTCCCCTTTTGGGTTGAAACCCATTGAAAAGGGGGGAAAAAAAAAAGAAGACCAAAAAAACTGCCCCGAAACCCTTTTGGAAGAATCCAAAAATTGGGGAGGAAAGGGCCATGTTTAAAATCCTCAAGATTTCCCAAGCCCCAAATCCCAAAAAGCCCTTTAAAAAATTTTTTCCCTGTGCCCCAAACCGGCGCAGAGTCCCCCACAAAAATTTTTTTAAAAGCCCAAATGCCCCTTTTGGCTAACCCCCCAAAATGGGGAAACCAATTGAAGAAAATTTTTGGGTGGGATATTGGATAAAGAACCTCAAAATTTAACACCCCAAACAAGTTTCAAGCTGCCCTCCCAAGCCCCCCCGGGGGTTTAAAACCCAAGGGGGCCCAAACGGGGTTTTCAACCCTTTACTATCCTCCCCGGCTTTTCTAAAATAAAAAGGGGAAACTGAAAAAGGGGAAAGGATCCCCAGGAAAAACCCAATTTCTTCCACCAGCCCAAAAAGGCCAGGGCGGGAAAGTTTTCCCCAAAAACCTTACCTGGGGAAACCCCCTAAAATTTTTTTTAGAAAAATTTTTTTCCCTCTGGTCAAATAAACCCCAAAAAGTAGGCTTTTGGGAAAAAAAAAACATCAACAAGGGTTTTACGGGAAAAAAAAAAGGGAGGCATTCAAAAAAAAACCCGGGTCATACAGCCCCAAACATGCGGAAGGTTTTTTCCCTAAAAGTTTTTTGGGGTTTTGGCTTTGCTGCCTCTGGCCACTGGACCTTCCCTTAAACCCGTGGGGAAAGGGTTTTAAAAAAGCCGGGAAAAACAAAACCAACAAAATTTTTCCCCGCATAAATTTTAGGGCCCACTTTTGGAAGAAGCGGGGTTCCCCCCCCTTCGGGAAGGCCCCTGGTTTCTTTCCCCCCCGGGAAACCAAAATGGCCCCCAAAAAACCACAATTCAAAAGCACCTAAAAAGGGGTTTTTTTTGGGAGAGAAAAGAAAAGGGAAAAGCCCTTTCCTTAAAAGTGCCCAGCAATGAGTCCAGAAATGAATCCCATAGAACACCTGTGGAGAGATCTAAAAAATGGCAGTTTGGAGAAGGCACCCTTCAAATCTCAAGGACCGGGGAGAAAATTAATAGTAAAAAGATTAAAACAAAAAATGTTTGGCCCTTTTGAAAAAATACTGAGGGAGAGACAGTAGAGGGCGATGAGAAAAAAAGCAAACTTATTAAACACTTTTTTCTCCCACTGTATTTACCGAGGAGGATGACCTTCCTGTTGAACAGAGAGTTTGTGGTAAATCTCCAACTTAAAAGTTTCTTGTCTAACCCAGGAAGAAGTGAGCTCCGTCTTAGGAAGATTAAAATAGACAAATCCCCAGGTCCAGAGGGCATAACACTCACGTGTCCTAAGAGAGTTAAGTGATGTCATAGATAGGCCCCTATTCTTAATATTCATGGGACTGTCTAATAACGGGGTATGTCCCAAAGGATTGGCGCATAGCAAATGGGGGTGCCAATATTCAAAAAGGGGTCAAAAAAGTGATCCAGGAAATATAGGCCCAGTAACCTTAACCTCTGTTGTAGGTAAAATTTTTTAAAGGGTTTTTTTCCAGAGATGCTATCCGGGGAGTATCTCACTGAAAATAAATTGTATAACGCCGTTCCATCAGGGGTTCATGAAGGATGGGTCCTGTCAGACTAATCTCATCAGCTTCTATGAGGAATCAGTGCTAGACTGGAATGGGGGTTGAGGCACTGGATGTCATTATATCTAGATTTTTCTAAAGCATTTGATACGGTGCCAAAATAAAAGGTTGGTAAATTAAAATGAGAATGCTTGGAACTGGGGGAAAATGTGTGCAAGTGGGTAAGTAACGGGTTTCACTGATAGAAAACAAAGGGTAGTAATTAACGGTACTACTCAGACTGGATCGCTTTTTACTAGTGGGGTACCACAAGGGGGTCAGTATTGGACCCCTATCCTCTTTAACATTTTCATTAATGATCTTATACAGGGAATACACAGTAAAAAATATCGATCTTTGCAGCCCCGATACTAAGCTCTGTAAAGTAATCAACACAATAGAGGATAAAATGTTATTACAAAGGGATCTGGATAAGTTGGAGGCCTGGGCAGGGAAATGGCAGTGAGGTTTAACACGATAAATGCAAGGTTTTATGCACATTTGGGAAGAGGGAAAACCATTACAATGATTACATGTTAAATGGAAAAAAACATTGGTAAAAGTGACATGGAGAAGACTTGGGAATCCTGGTGGAAAAGTAAACTTTAAATTGTAAACAGCCAGTTTTCAGGGGGCAGCAGCCAAAGCAAATGATCATGGGGTGCATTAAAGGGGCATAGATGCACATGATGAGAAAAATTATTCTCCCATTATACAATCACTGGTTTTGACCACACATGGAATATTGTGAAAAGTTTTGGGCACCATGGGACAGGAAAGACATTGTAGAGCTTGAACAGGTACAAAGGGGGGGGCAACAAAAATAATAAAAGGACTAGGGGGGACTACAGTACACAGAAAGATTGGCAAGATTAGGGTTATTTTTGTTTAGAGAAAAGAAGGCTTCGGGGGGACATAAAAAATAAGTTTAAATACATCAAAGGTCAATATAGAGATCTCTCCCCAGATTTTTTATACACAGGACTGAAAATAGAACTAGGGGGCATCCTCTACGTCTTGAGGAACGAAAGTTTCTACATAAACATAGAAAGGGATTCTTTACTGTAAGATCAGTGAGACTATGGAATTCTCTGCCAGAGGGACTTGTCATGGTGAATTCAATAACCGAGTTCAAAAAGGGTTTGGATGCATTTCTGGAGCGTAATAATATAAAAAGTTACAGTGACTAGGATTCAGGAGAGGGGTCATTGATCCAGGGATTTTTCTGATTGCCAGATTGGAAGTCAGGAAGGAATTTTTTCCCTAAAATGAGGGAAAAATTGGCTTTCTACCTCATTGGGGGTTTTTGCCTTCCTCTGGATCAACACCTTAGCACAACGGGCAAAACTAGATGGACGACTTGTTTTTTTTTAGTTAAAAAATATGAAACTATAAAAACTTAAAATTTGCCAAAGAAGAATGGTCTAAAATCCAGAGAGCATTTAAGAAACTCTTGTGGTAACCAAGGGGTTTGTTCGCGTTATTTGGCAAAAGGTTGTGCTCCCCCAAAGTATTAGGTGAGGGTGCTAATACTTTTGCCCAGCCCTTTTTTGAATTTTTTGGGTAAATATAAAGATTTGATTTTTGTCTCATTCTGTTTTGTTTTTTTTCATTGCAAGCAAAAAAAAATAAATATTTAATCCCAAAAGGGAATTTTTGTGATTCATCATTTTCAAGAAAAACTGGTATTTTTGACAGAATTGCAGGGGTCCAATACTTTGGCCCCCCACTGAAAGTTTTAAAAAATATTTATTTTAATTTGACTTTATATGTTTTGCTCTTGTTTCTTATATGTTGCTGCTAATTTGTTATATTTTAATGAAACAATTGCCTTAAAGGGGTTTTTTCTCATTGCAAAGTTAGCTTTAACTATAGTGAACAGAAAAGGAAAAAATTTTTTCCAAACAGATTGCTTTGTTTCTTTTCTTTGTTAGGAAAAAAAAAATATTTTATCGTCTACTGCATTAGGTTTCCTTTTTGGTTACTGCCCTCTCTTCCCTGTTCTCTCCTTCTGTTTGTCTTACTGATAGCAGGGAGGGACTCTCAAAAAGGTCACACCTAAATACTTTTGTTTATTTTAGTTGAAGCTTCTTAGATTTAGAAAACATCACGTTTCATGTCAGATAATTAGCGAGCTTTGAATAGAGAGTGATTGCTAATCCCCTAGAGAATTTGCCCAGGAAAAGACAGGATGCTGAATGAAAGCGCTTTTGGGCTCTAAAACAGCGGGGTAACAACCCCTTTTATCTTATTTGTTACTATTTTTATTGTGCATATAAAAAGTAATTTATATGCCTATGTTAATTTATGTGCCTCTTGGGGGATTTTTCATACCCTAAAACTTTTAATTGAAAAAAGGGTTTTTTCAACACAAAAAAGAATCACCCAGTAGGCACCAAAACCAATTTCCAAAAGAATTGGGAAAATTTAACCTGCATTATGCTTTTTCTTTTTACCTGCTAAAAAAGGGTTTTTAAGCACCTTTTTTTAATTGTTATGCCCACCCTACCAGCAGGTAACCTCACAGGTGAATCCCATCTCTAAACTTCCCTTTTCCTTTGACGCAAAGTCTCCATGCTTCAGGGTAACAAGCCCATTCACACTTTTTTTATAAGAAACCTTAAGGCGGGGTTGGTGGGCAAATAAATTTGATCAAAGTTTGCCCCAAAAAACTAGCAGAAATAAAATTGTTTAATATTTCCTGAATTTTTAATATTTTTTACAGGTTTCAGAGCCTCCCTTTGTGCTGATTTTTTTTTTTTTTTGATTAATTCACTTTGCTTTAGAGCTGCAACAGCTTTTGTTCCAGAATTAAAAGTGTTATTTTATTAAAGGTGTTGTCTCAGTACAAGGTTGTTTTTTATAATAAAGATCTTACAAAACCCCAAGTACTTTGCAATTGTGTCCATTGCGTGTCCTACCATTTTTAAATTTTCCCCCTTTTTTAATGGGCTGCAAAAAGCCCCTCGGGTTCACTACAGAAACAACCTTTTTGATTCTCTACTGATAGGCTCCCAGCGCTGGACACTATAGCTACATACCTTTGTCCTCAGCAGTTTTCATCATGCAGGACAGTAAAAGCCATTTAAACCCAAAAAATCCCCCTGAATTAAAAAAAATGAAACTGAAAAATAGGACTGAGGTAAGATGAACGATGGTGAAGTTTTGCTCTTTAACCATCATTTTGGGGCAGGCACATTGGTTTGACTTGTTTGGTGTATTTTTTTAGAGTTCAGAATATTAAGCTATGGTACCCATAGTCATTTTTTTTTTTTCTAAAAATTTTTAGCAATATAAAAATTTAAAAAGAAGGTTTAAAAAAATAGCATGTTGCTTTTCAGAAATTTAAATGAGGGTATTACAAAATTATCTGTATGTGGACTTATTTCATTTCCATAATAGAATTACTAATTTTGGGAAACATGACCAAAAAAATTTTGCATTCCATTGGGGGTTACGCCCCCCCGTTGTAGGTAAAATGGTTATGTTTGGGGGCTCTGTAAATTTGTTCCTCCCCGGTCCTCAAGTTTTAACAAAAGACACATTCCTCTAAAACTATACAAATTTTTCAAATATCCGCTTAAAAACGACCTCATTGTTTTTGTGAAAGATAACTTTGCATAATGTAATTCAAAATTTAAAATTATAAGTAATCATTTTTTCCCTTTGCAGAAAATTAATTTTTCCCGTGAAAAAACGTAAAGGGAATATTTTTATTTGAGTAATACGTTCTTTATTAGGGGGGCCATTCTGCATCTTACATTAAGCGCATACCCTGTCCCATCAAGCATGCGACATATTTGATTAATGGTAAAATAAAGTAAAAATTGTACTTTAAGGTCTGCAGCAATCTATGTGAAGCTGTATTCAGGGAACTGAAAATATATCTGCCAAAGGAGCCACTAGCTATGATTAATAAAAGGAAAAAGTCCATAGGTTGGGTTTATTTTGGAAGCCTTGCTGACTTTTAACAGTACACTGTTGATTTTATGAAATTATTAAACATATTAAGCAATATCTGGCTGCGCTATAGCAATTACAAAATACAGGCTGTAGATCTTATTTAACTAGCTAAGCAGAAAATGTTAGTTTTAATAAAATTACAGATTATAAAGGGGCCCAAGATATACACAAAATGTAATCATGTCAATGTGATTTGGCCTCTTAACCCAAAAATTTAAATTTAAATTTTATGTCAATGATTTTTTAAAGGGAAATATTTTATCCACAAAATTTTCATATATTTATGGATGTTTTTTTTTATTTAAAGGCTCTCATTACGAGTTTGTACCTTCTCATGTTTATTAGGTAGTTAGGAAGTATCTATAACCTTAATTGAGTGTAATGTTAACAGTTTCTATGTGATAATTAAAAGTAGCACAAAGTACTCTTTAGTTAGCCTATTTGGCCAATAAGAAGCATGCAAGGATCCCATCTGTGGGTCATTGCTTGCTAGTTTTGTTGAAATGCTGTCAGGGCAAGTTTAAGAAATAAATAAAGCTCTTTGGAACTTCGGGAAAGGGTTTTTTGAGAGGAAATTTGTGCATCATGGGGGATGCCCTTTTTTGACCCCTCCAATGGACATTAGGAGTTGTGTGGGAAAAGGGGTCCCCATGGATGTCATTTTGGTATTACATTTACCCCTTTTGTGCTGGGTGGTACCCTCTAGGGGTTTTTTTAAAGTGGTCTTATAAGGGGCCCTTTAGTGGTGACCCCCTTTGCTGAGGAATGGAAGCAAAATTTTTAAATAATTTTTCATAGTCTTTTGCTTTAAGTCCAGGAACATGTTATTCAATGAGACACTTTAGGTTTGGTATGTTACGGAAAAACACGGTTTTTTCATTTTTTACAGTGTTTGGTGGTTTCTCACTGGAATCACATTTTCATATCTTTTTAAATTGCTCAGTCTCTACAAAAAAGTTTGGGCACTGTGGTTTTACAAGGGTTAATTATAATATTTGTTGGTTTTTTCCCAAAAAGGGGGCACATTTTTAATTGTGTCTCTAAGTAGTGCCATTACTAAAACCATTTTATTCATTTAACACTGTTAGGGTAGGTTTACCCCCAGCTTTGAAAAAAAAAACTTTTCGAAAACCTAAAAAACTGTTTTTTGGGTAACATCATTTTTTTCCCAAAAGCACTGCGTTCCCAAAAGGGTTTTTTGGGGTTTGGTTTTAAAATTTTCCGGAAATTTATTTTTTTGGACTTTTTTTTTTTTCGGGGCCTTTTTAATGAAAATGCAAAATTCAAAATACCTTTTTTAAAAACCCTGGGCAAATTCTTCAGAAAAAACCGCATAAAAAAAACCCCTGGCGGGGTTTACTAGACTTAAATTGAAAATTTTTCCCCTCCCCCTCCCTTTTGCTTTTTTTTGAAAATGTTAAAAAAAATGACCCCCAAGCAAAACAACAGAAAAAAAATTGTTCTGTGGGGGGACAAATAGAAGGTTTTCCTATGGAATCTTTTTTCGGGTTGTTTTTTCAGGGGTTTTTAGAAAACAAAAAAGACTAAAAAAATTTACTAAAAAGTGTGCATGGAGCCTTAGGCCGGGGTTCACACGGCTTTTTTCCCCGATGGATTTGTGAGCCCATTGGCTCAAACAAACCGCCATGAATAAGGGGCGGGACGGGGGCAAAGGGCCCCAGCGCTTTTCGGGGGTGCCGCTCCCGGCCCCCTTGACAATGGGAAATTTTTTACGGGGGGCGTCCCCGCCGTAAATAAAGTGAAAGTCCCTTTCCCCCCCCCCGGCGGATTTGCCGAGCGGGGGGGAGCGACGGATTTCCAAATGTTTTTTCTATAGAGCAGTGGAATTTTCCGGGAATTACAAGGGGCGGATTGGGGGCCCTTTCTGAAGCACAAAACCCGGCGCGGGTACGGGGCCAATGTGCCCAAATAAAGGGGGCCCTGTGAACCCAAGCCTTTTTTAAAAGGGAGTTTGAAGCCAAAAATGTCTTTAAAAAGGGGAAATTTTTTCACATTGAATCTGATTTGCTGGACATGCTAAGAGCCGAGTAGAAAAAATATATAGCTTTGTGGGGAAAAATATTTGTGGGGAAATTTTTTTTTTTTTTATTTAAATCCCCCGTTTATTCTAAGTTTAAGGAGTCCATTAGGTGGTGTTTTCCAAAGATTGACGATGTCTCTGATACAACTGCACCCAAAAGCTTTCCATTTTCCCCAAGGTCAGGAAAATCTGCTGTCACTCTCAAAAAACCAGCTACTCTAAAACTTATTTTGGGCTTGAACACTCTAAACCATATGAAGCCCAGGGACCAAACCCAAAAGCTTGGGCATACAGTTTTAAACCCTTTTAAAAATAGTAGCCAAAAGAAACCATGGTGCCCTAAGAATAGAATTGTTGCAAACGCATGGATTCCACAGCAAAGCAGTGCAAAAATTTTTTATTAGTTATAATTCCCGAAAAAGCAACTCAGAACAATTTTAACCTTTAATAGAAGGCTTTTCTTTGGATAGGGCTTGAAAAGCAAAATGTCCCAAAATGCCGTCCAAAATCTGACATATTTTGACCTTTGCGGGACTGGGGTTTTGTGGGTTTTGTGTCGGCCCATACAATTTGAATAAAGGGGAAAATCCAACGGAATCTGGCGGGTATGCAACATGTTGCATATCCCCAGGTTTTATTTTTTTTAAAAGACGCCGGGGGGGTCCCCCCCCTGTTTCTTTAGGAAAGCCCCCCCTGGCTTCTCTTAGATTTAAAGGGCCAGCGCCCGAAAAAAAAATTTTTGGGTCCAAATTGTTTCGGCGCTGGTTCAATTTAAGCGGTACGGCCCCCCCGCACTTTTCCCCTGCCAGGTCCGTTGGGGTGTGCTTAGAGAAAAGTTTTTGGGGAGGGGGTCTTTGAGTCCGATTCTTTTACCCCGTGTCCCCCAGTCCCTTTTCCGCCACTTTTTCTTTTCCCTTGGGGCCCCTTTGCCCCCGCCTGCCTTGACCTTTTTTTTTTTTTGCCCGCCCGCCACGAACCTTTTGCCCCCTCCCTGAACCTTCCCCTGTCCCCGATTTTCCCCTCTTGATTCGATTTTGTAAAACCAGTCCCCGGCGCCTCCGCAAGAAAGTCAGTCGGGGGGTAACGACCTGGAAGTTCACCCCGCAGAAGTCCATCCGCTTTGCGGCGGGCTTGGTAAAAAAGGGGGGCTATTTTGTTTCCCCGTTCCCTGGCGGGGCTTAAGTATAATCGTTGCGGGGGTCCGCGAATCCACAAACCCGTTCAGTAGGAGGGCCCTTGGATTCCGCCAGGGGTCCCTTCTTACTTCGTGTGTCTCAAGGGGCTGTCGCCCCGCAGTCCAGCGTTTTGACCAGTCCCCGCCTGAGCAGAACCTAGCAGCTCGCCTACCCCCGGGGCCTGCGAGGCCGTCCCCCCGCCGGCCCAGTTGCTCCCCCCCTGGATTTTGCAACTGCCGTTCCGTCACGTTTTGATGGGATCCAGGAAATGCCGTGGCTTCTCAGTCAGTGTATCCCCTGGAGATTTTGGGGGCACACCCCCCACCGAGCGGGTAAGGTGGCCTTTTTTTAGCCTTTGCGGGGGAAGCCTTGGCCTTGGGCCACTCCGTTAGGGGGAGGGGGATCCCCAGAGGCGAATCTACAAACCTTCCTCCGGGGGTTCCCGACCGTTTTGGGGAACCTGGCCGCCCCTCCCCCGCGGTGGGGCTTTGTCCTCTCCGTCAGGGCAAACTCCACTGTGGGTCACTACTCCGTGGTTCCCACCCTTGCCTCGAATGAAGGGGAAAAAAATTTGACCCCTGGTGGCAACCTTCTGGCAATTTTTTTCCCTCTGGCCTATTAAGGATGACCCCTGGTGGGGGATCCCCGTCTACTCTGGATGAACTGATTCAGTTGGCCTCTCGAATGACATTCGGTTTGGGGAAAGCAACGGGACCCCGTCTTAAACGGGAGGTCCCCCGCTCACGCCGCACCACTTTGGCCCCCTCTTCCAATTTTTCTCCACTACCTCTGCCAAAGGTTTGGGAGGATGATCCGTACGAACGGGAGCCCACCTGTCCCGGGAAAAGATATTTCCCGCGCCTGAAAAGTTATCCCTCTACTGTGGGGTTTTGGAAAATTTTTTGGGGGGACTGCCCCGGGCGTCCGGGGAACTTGCGCAAATTAGGGTTCCGGAGGGGTCCCTAGGTGTCTGTGCAGCATTTTCCCCCGCTGACCTTTCCCGTAGTCTGTGGAATTTCACGGCAGCACCTTCCAGGCCCCCGTTTTCCCTTGATTCGGGTCCGCGGGGAAATTTTATAGCCGGGGTTTGGGTTCCCCAAAGTTTCGTCTCCGGTGACCCCTTTGAAAAAACCCAGTATGTCCCCTCGTTATGGGAACCCAAAGGGATTGTTTCGGTCTGCCGGCGCCTTCCTCTAAAATTTGGGCGCTCTACACAAGGAAACTCTGAAGTGCTGGCCGCCTCGTCCGCCTCTGAGATTCTTGGCCTTCCTGGTTTTAAACAGCAGCTCCGACCTTGGATGGAACACGGGGAAAATTACCCGTTGGGGCCCTGCGTCCCACTCGCCCCTCCCTTTCCGGTTTCCCCCCCGTTCTGCCCCGGCCCCGTTTCTGAAAACTCTTAAAAACCTTGTGGGTCTTCCCCCCCGTTCGGGATTTGGCCCATGTTTTTCCAAAAACGGGCCCGAAACTCCCCCCTCCCACCGGCCGTTCGATTCCCCCATTGACCTGACCGGGACAACCCTCCCCGAGGAAGAGTCTCCCCTCTTTCTGTTCCGGAACAAAGGGCCATGTCCGAATATACCCAAGAAAACCCAAAGGGATTCATGTAAGTCCTCCTCCCCCCGGGGGCTGGATTTTCTTTGTGAAAAAAAAGACGGTTCTCCCCCGACCTGTATCGATTACGGGGCCCTTAAAAAATACTACAAGAATCGATACCCCCTGCCGCTGATCTCGGAATGTTCGATCGCTTGGCGGTGCGAAGTTTTTTTTCCAAAGTTGGCCCTACAAGGGGATAAAACCTGATTCGTTTTCGTAAAGGGGCGGAGTGGAAAACAGCCATTTTTTAATCAAGAATGCTTTTAGTTTTCCCTTGAAATTTTTAAATCTGCGGGTATTTGGCGCAGAATTGTTTTAATTTAAAAACTTCCGAGACCCCTTTAAGTTCTGGGATTGTCATCTTGACGATTCTTAAAACTTTCCCTGACCCGGGACTCACCGCTTTTACTCCGCCGGTACTCAGACGTCTCCGGACACGGCTATACCTAAACTAGAGAAATGCCCTTCGAAGCATCGTTGCCCTTCCTGGGTTACACGTTTTGATCAAGGTTCCAAAAAGGGGCCCTTCAAAGTTGTTGCGGGCCCTAAATGGCCTTGATGTGGGGCTCCGCTCCAACCAACGATTTTTGGGTTTCGCAAACTTTATGACAATTATTCCTCATTTTTTCCCCCTCGTGGCCCCCCTGGTGGCCCTCACGAAGAAAAATGCCAACCCCAAATTGGCCACCTGAGGCTCAAGAAGCGTTTGATCGCCTCAAATCGCATTCGCTTCTGCTCGTCTTTCGCCCACCCCAACCCCTTTATCCCCGAGGTAGAGCCCCCCCCTCGGGGAGTGCAGGGCGGTTTCCCCCAGAAGTCCCCCTGGAAAAACCCCGTACTTGCGGCTTCTTTCCAGAACTTTCTCCCCAGCCGAAAAAACTTACTATCGGGATCGGGGAATTGTGGCAATTAAAATTTGGCCCCGGAAGAAAGGGGGAACCCGCTGGAGGGAGCTTGTCACCCCCCCGATAATTCACGATCAAAGAATCTTCCTACCTGCAGTCTGCCCAAACGGCTGAATCCTCGGGAAGCTAGGGGTCACTCTTTTTGCCAGATTTGTTTTTTTTCTTATTTTGACCGGCTTGGGAAGAAAATTTAGAGCAGACCCCCTCAATCCCCTTACACGTGGGGGTGGACCGCCTCTGCACAAAATTTAAATTTCCCTGAGCGTCTCCTAGGTGGCTCGGTGGATTTCGACACCGCCCCCCCGGGGAATCCTATGTACGCCCTGCATGCGGCCCGTATCCTGAAATGGGGACAGCCCCCGCGAACTGTGGGCCCCTGGGTCATAAGTCTCACAACAAAACTCCGTTACATTGGTGGCCCCCCTCTCGTCGGGGGCTTAGGACTTTGTCCTGGCCCTTTACTCCCTGTGCCCGTAAAAAGGTCCCTCGCTCAGACCCGGGGTCTCTCCTCCTCTACCGGGGCCAGAAAGCCTTTGGGCGCATATTGCGATGGATTTTGTTACGACCTCCCAGCCTCCTCAGGTAACACTTGTTGGGTAGTAGTGAAGATTTTCGAAAATGGCCCCGTTGTTCCTCTGCCCGGGTTGCCCTCCCTTCCCAGCTAGCCACATTCTTTCCCCCACATCTTTCGACTACACGGGCTCCCGTTGAAACCTTGAAGGGGGGTCCCCGTTTGTATCGAAATTTGGCGGGGCCCTGTGTGCTCAAATTTCAGATTCGTTGGGATTTCCTCCGCATACATCCCCCAAAACCAAGGGGGGGTGAGAGGGGCAACCAAAATTTTAGGGACTTATCGCGACATTTTGTGTCCCTCGCCAGGATAATGGTCTGACCCCCTCCCTGGGCGGAATTTTCCCATAATTCCCTTTGATTCTGAAACCCCGGAGTCCCCCTTTTTTTTTTGTGTTTGTTGCTCCCCCCCCACCCTCCCTGGCCTCCCTGTGACGTCCCCCGTGTGGATGCCCAAGTACGGGACATCAAGGGAATCTGGCAAGTTACTCGCGGCCCTTTTTCTGGCCTCCTCCCCACTAAACTTCAGGCCGAAGGACCGGAGACCTCCTCCCGTATTTAAGCCGGGGTGATAGGGTTTGGCTACGGGAAAATACATCGCTTCAAAATGCCGCTACAATTGGGGCCTAAGTATCTGGGGGCCTTTGTGGGGATCCGGCGCTTAAAACCCGGGATCCTACACTCCGCTTGCCTCCCCTCGGTGTCTCGAACGCCTTCCAGTTTCTCTCCCCAACCCGGGGGTGCTGAAACGCTTTCCCCCAGATCTGTCTCTCCTTCTCCGGGGGCCCGGGCCTTTTATAAAATTATGAGGTCAAGGAGGGGCTGGGCGAAAAAGTGAGGGGGAAGCGGTCTTCCCATTGACGGAAGGGGTCGGGCCCGAGGAGCGGTCGTGGAAAACCCGAGGCCAACCTGTCCCCCGACCTTTCTCTAGGTTTCAAAAAAAGGGGGGAGACCAAAGGGGGGGGGGGTCTGTCCGGGGGCCGCGGGGCGGCCCCCCCGGCCGGGGCCTTTTCGGCGGCTGTAGCTGCCCCGGACCACCCCGCTCCTGTCCCCGGGGCCCCGGCGCCCTTACCGTCCTGCCCCTGAACGTGTCCCCCCCCTGTCCCGGCCCCGGGCCTGCCCGTCTTTAGGCGGCCTCCGCGCCGGCTTCTCTAGATTTTAAAGGGCCCGCCCCCCGATAATTGGTCAATTTTCGGCGGGTTTTTTTAAGCGGGACGCCCCCTGCATTTTCCTCCCGCCGTTGGGGGCTTAAGAGATTTGGAGTGTCTTTTGGGGCCTATTTCTACCCGTGTACCCGTCCCCTCCCCAGTTTCCCGACCTTGCCTGCTTGCCGCCCCCCTGACCTTCTGCCCCCTTGACCAGAACCTTTCCCCCTGCCCCAACCCTTTTGCCCTTCCCCGATTGCCTTTGATTCCCATTTGTACCCGCAGTACCCCCCGTCCCCAAGAAAGTCCGTAGGGTAACGCCGGTACTCCGCCGCAGCAAGTCCATCCCCTTTGCGGGGGGCTCGGTGAAAACCGGGGGCTACTTAGATTTCCCTTCCTGGCTGGCTTAAGTATCATCCTTGCGGGGGTCCAGCGAATCCACCGAACCCTTACAGTTTGGTCTTCATAAAAATTTTTTGGTGTTTTATTTATAAAAAACCGCACATGACTGCCGCCACTTTAAAAGAATCGTTTCCCACTAAAAAATTTTCCCTGGGAATAAGGGGGCAAAACTGACCAAAAAACTAAAGAGGGAATTTTACCTGATAAAGTCGGGCGGGCAAAGTTTAAAAAAAACCCAAGCGGGAGGGGGGGGGTCAGGTGGCAAAATAAATGACAAAAAGTTTGGGGGGTGAGGCGGCACCCACAGCGCATGAGGTCAGAGAGGGGCACTAAAAACCATTTCTGGAGGTGGCAAAAACAGGGTAGGCCACAGAGTGGCACAATGACAAAGTGTGGGGGTCCACGGAAAGCAGCAGCATGAGGTCGGGCCCAGGGGCACAATGAAAATTCTAAAAGGTGGAAAAAAACGGGAGTATTCCACAGAGGGGGGCAAAATTTGGAAAAGAGATTTGGGGGTTTGGCGGGGGCAGGAGAAACGCATGGGGTTTAAAGAAAAGGGGTTTACAAGGGACACAGTTGGGGGGGGGGGGGTCACGGCAGCGCACATGAGGTCAAAAGAGTGACACAATGACTTTTTTGGGGGGAAAAAAAACAGGAGTAGGCCAAGAGTGGCAAAAAATGACCAGTGTGGAGGTCACGGTAGCAGTTTAAATAGGGGGGGACAGTGGCAAAATACATTCGGGGAGGGGGGAAAAACGGGATTTTGGGCCCAGGGAGTGGCAAAATGACAGAGGTGGGGGTTTGAGGGGCGGCGGGAGCAACAGCATGAGGTAAGAGGGGCAAAATTGACCAGTGGGGAAAGTCCCCGGCAGAAACCCAGCATGAAGTCAACAGTTGGCACAATGACATTTGGAGGGGGCCCAAAAAAAAGGAGTAGGCCACGGGAGTGACCCCAATGACAGAGAGGGGAGGTGACGGCGGCAGGAGAAAACAGAAATGAGGTCGAGAGGGGGCAAAAGGGACACATTTGGGGAGGTCAGGGGCAAGCGGGAAAGCTTTGGGGGGGGTCAGACAGTGGCAAAATTTGACATTCTGGAGGTGGCAAAAAACAGGAAAGGCCCACAGAGTGGAACAATGGAAACAGTGTGGAGGCCCCGGCAGCAGTAGAAATGAGGTCAGACGGGGCCACAAGGGCCCTTTCCGGAGGTGGAAAAAAACAGGAGAAAGGCCCACGAGTGGCACAATGACGAGAGTGGGGGGGGCGGCGGCAGGACCCCAGCATGGGGTTCAAGAGTGGCACAATGAAAACGGGTTTTGGAGGTCACAGGGGGAGCAGCATGGGGGTCAAAACGTGGCACAATGACATTTTTGGGGTACAAAAAAAAAGGAGTAGGCCACGGGAGTGAAAAACAATGACAGGAGAGAAGGTGACGGCGGCCGGAGAAAACAGCATGGGGGTCAAAAGAGTGTCAAAAATGAAAACAGTGTGGGGGGCCCACGGCAGCAGCAGCATGAGGTCAGAGAGTGAACCCCCAAGGGACATTTTGGAGGTGGAAAAAACAGGAGTAGGCCACAGAGTGGCACAATGACACAGTGGGGAAAGGTCGGGGGGCAGCAGCAGCAGGGAGGTAAACCCATTGGCACAATGACCTTCTGGAGGTGGAAAAAACCCGGGAAAGTAGGCCACGAGTGGCACAATGACAGAGAGTGGGGACGGCGGCAGGGAAACAGAATGAGGTCAGAGAGGGGCACAATACACAGTGTGGAGTAAACGGCGGGCGCACCCATGGGGGCCAGACGGGGGCAAAATGACATTTGGAGGGGGCCAAAAAACAGGAGTGGGGCCACAGAGGGGGCAAAATTTGACACAGTGGAGGTCAGGGGCGGGCAGCAGAATGAGGTAAAGAAAGTGGCAAAAATTAATTCTGGAGGGGGCAAAAAACAGGAGTGGGGCCACAAGTGGCAAAATGACAGAGAGTGGAGGTTACGGGGGGCAGGAGAGACAGAAAGGGGTTTCAGAGGTGGACAATGAACAGGGGGGAAATGTCCCAGGAAACCGGGAAAACAGAAAGCGCAGCAAAAGGTCATGGGAGTGGCACAATAAACAGAGTTGGAGGGTGGGTAAAAAAACCAGCCCCTGGTAAAGAGGGTTGGGGGCAGATGGAGAAACTGCAGCGGGGATGTGGGGCATCAGGGGGAGGGTGGATCAGAATAGGGGCCCTTGGGCAGGTATTTTTGAATCCAGACTAATTTTTTTCATTTAGATGGGGGCGTCAGGGTTTGATGTACCCTGACGCCAAAAAGCTTTTAGTGTTTTAAAAACCCCTGGGCCGATCCAGGGCCTTTATTCATCTTGACAAAGGTCAGTCTTTCCCAAAATTTTTCCCCGTGGACAAGGGGGTTTCCCCCTTTGGGGGTAACGAGGCCCCCCGCCGCATTTAACACCCACTTGATGCCACATTTTTGGGCCCCGGGGGCCAAGGGGGACAGATTTCCACCCCAAAACTCGGAAAGGTTTGGGGGCCCACACATCCAGTTTGGCTGCCCAGTAGTCCAGCGGATCCTCTAACTAGGGTGGCAGAGTGCTGTCCAAGTAGGCCACCACCTGTTGGATCAGGGTCTGCTTCAGGTTCTGCTGCTGCTGCTGGCGACTGCCCTCCTCACTAGGTGGGTGAAGGAAGCTGCTCATCAGTGACTCCAGACTTAGGTTGCTGCTGATGGAGCTGGTACTGCTCCTACCCCCCACCTTCCCCCAGCAGCCGCGGCAGTAGTACGTGAGCGCTGAAGAACCCCCCGGTCAGACCTGTCAGAGGAGGGACGATGCCGCACATAGGCAGCGGCCAACTGACTACGGAGGATTTCCCTATAGTATTTGAGTTTGTCCTCCCTCTCAATAGCTGGGAAAAAGGCTCCCATTTTGGACCGGTAGCGAGGGTCCAATAGGGTGGAGAGCCAGAAGTCATCCCTCTGCCGGATGCTGACTATTCGGCTGTCACTAGCCAGGCAAATCAGCATGCTGCGGGCCATCTGCACAAGTGACTCCGAGGGACTCCCTGCCTCCATCTCCACTGTATACTGCCACGGTGCTTGCGGGTCATCTGCCTCGTCTTCCTCATCTCCATCTACCTCCTCCAGCTGCTCCTGCTCCTCCTCTCTTGTCACCTGGGTAGAAATCCACTCATTTCACCAGACAATGCTTCTGCTCCAATGTCCTCCTCCTCCTCCTCCAGTTCAGTCCCCACCGGACTCATGTGGCCGCGAGATGTAGTCGCCACGTCTCCAGTCCCCTGCCAAGACAGATTTTTCAGCATCTGTTCCAGGACATGAAGCAGTGGAATGACGTTATTCATCCCGTAATCCTGGCGACTGACAAATAACGTAGCCTCCTTGAAAGGCCTCAGCAAATGGCAGGTGTCACGCATGAGCTGCCACTGGCTGACCTCAAAGTTAAACAGAGTACTCCTGTCCGCCAGGATCATCCAAAAATCGTTATTGGCCTTTCTCTGTTCATACAGTCGGTCCAACATGTGCAGGCTGATATTCCAACGGGTGGAAACATCGCATATCAGAATGTGTTGGGGGAGGCCGTTCTGCCGCTGCAACTCTAGGAGGGTGTTCCTGGCTTTGTAGGAATGGATGAAGTGCATGCACAGTTTCCTGGCCATTTTCAGAATCTTCTGAAGATCGGTGGAAGACTTCAGGAACCTTTTCACAACCAAATTGAACACATGCGCCATGCAGGGTGCATGGACCATCCCTCCTCGGTGCAGCGCGGACACCATGTTCCTCCCATTGTCTGTCACCATGGTTCCGATTTGCAGTTGGTGCGGAGAAAGCCACACATCGATTTCTTGCTGCATGACGCGGAGCAGTTCCTCCCCTGTGTGACTTTGTTCGCCTAAGCAAGCCAGGTGTAGAACTGTGTTACACCGCTGTGCCCTACACATGTGTATGATGGAGCAGTACTTGTGGAGGCTGAGTTGGTGGTGGTGGTGGAGGAGAAGTAGGCGGACATTGGCGCAGGAGCCGCAGTTTGACAACGTGGAGGAGAAAGCGCTGTCTCCTGTCCAAGGTGTTGGTGTGCCTGGGCAGGAAGCACATCCACCCAGTGGGCCGTAAGGGACATGTACTGGCCCTGACCGTAGTTACAGCTCCAGACGTCCGCGCTGCTGTGCACCTTGGAACAAACCAATAAGCTCAAGGACTGCCCACCCTGTTCTTTTGTTCCTTACAAATTTATGAATTTGCTGGTACAGCCTTTTGTGGAAAGAGATATACGACTTGGGAACTATTCACCATACATGTTGTCTCTTTGCAATCGATTCGCGGAACGACTGCTGACGCCATGAGTATCGAGGAGCAGGAGCATCTGGACAGGGAGATGATGGCAAAGAGAAACAGCTCCCTTTTGTAGAGGTGGGGAGCCTTGGGGGCGCAAGGGCAGCGTGCCAGGGGCGCTGTGTGTTTTGCTGGGGGCAGGATGTACCCCACATCTGAGCCCGTTTCTCCCAGGCCACCGGATGGTGCGCTGCTGTGTTGACGCGGGGGCCGTGCGCCAACGTTAGCTGCCTGGCCACGTTCACTTTTCCCCTACAATTTACATATACCCATATTTCGCCCCTCCGGTGTCTTAGAAAAGAATCCACACTCCGATACTGTTTTTAAAACCGCCAACGCCCGCATGATATACTCCTCCCTTTGCTGAGTCCCTGTGCCGTTCTTTCTTGGACCTGCAAAGGGGTTTTTTAAATCCGTGGCTCTTGGCTCCCACCTCACACTGCTCTATTCCTGTGACCCCACCCCACACAACCCATGGCGGGCTGCGCCGCTCCCTGAGCGCAAGCCAGGCCTCTTCCCCCTGCGTGATGAAGCCCTTCCTCACCCCTCCCAAAGTGGGGTCGCTCATCTCATCTATTAGTGTCTCATCTTTACTAGTGTTGGGGTTATTACACAAATTTAAAAACGGCAAGTTTTAAAAAGGTGGGGTTTTTTTAGATAAAGCGATAATTTATTAAAATCTGTGCTCATCTTTTAAAGATGCGCCTTTTTCGGCGCTTCTGTAATTTTGGTGGCCAGCAAATCAATTACAGAATAAGCGGGGGTGAATGGTGTGCGCGTCATATGGGATGGTAGGGTTCGTTTGGGCTGGAAAAACACATGACCTCGTTTTACATGAACACGTTTCCTGTTCGGGCCTCAGTGCCCTCTCAGATCTCAGAGCAAAGGACGTGCGCCTGCTTGTGTCCAAACACTCAGCGAATTATTATATTTCTTCACAGAGAAACCCTATATTAGCTGTGACCTTACAATTTTATTTAAATTAGAGTTTGGGGAAGATTTTATATAGTTGGGTGAGAATTTTAAAGGGAGCATCTACCGCTGTAAATCACGGGGGAGCGAAGGGGGGGGCCCCCACGGACGAAAAAGACAAGCTCTATAAAAAAATACTGGATAAAGTTCACCAAGACTTAGGGGTAGACATTGCAATAGCTTTTTTTTAACATTTTTCATTGAAATATTTGCTGGATTTGGACCTAATTTATAGGATTACACATCTTTTCTAGAAAACTGCAGGTCTCTTTGTAAGGGTGCAAAACTCCATTTTATTATCAGTATACATTTCAGATAAGTGTTCATTTTCAATTTTCCCCCATTCCACCTTTTTTGTATATCCACCTTGTACTTAAATTAAAACCAGAAGTCAGCACGGTTGATGGTGCCAAAAATACCCTTTTAATATCCCAATAAATTTTAGATACGTGTTTTTTTTCTTTTGGGGCCCCTACAGCTTTGTTCATTGAGGACCTTTTTGGGTTTAAAATTTTATCCAGCAATTGTGTAGTTCCAATGGTGAATTGAAGGGGCCAAAAAAAAACCTTTTATTATCCGAATAATTACAGATATGTTTTTTTTTTTCTTTTGGGGCCTACGCTTTTTTCATTGGGCACCTTGCACTTAAATGTGAAAAATTCAATTTTTAGTCACCACAGGTAATGATATTTTCCAAAAAATACCTTTTTTTCCCAATACATTTCAGATACGTGTTTTTTTTACTTTGGGCAGGCCGCTTTTTTGATAGACTATTTGCAGTTAAATTGAATACAGCAATGTTCTAGTCACCACAGGGGAATTGATAGGGGGCCAAAAAAAAACCTTTTTTATCCGAATACACTACAGTACGTTTTTTTTTGCACTTTTGCCCAGTCCGATTTGTTGATAGAGCCACCCTTTCAGTTAAATTTGAAAACCCCCCAAATTTTTTAGTTACCACAGGGGAATTTAAAAGGTGCAAAAAATACATTTTATTTTTCGAAACATTTAGTCTGTTTTTTTTACTTTTGGGGCACACAGCTTGTTCATTGCCAACTTGCACTAAAACTAAAACAGCAATTTTATGTCACCACAGGGGAATTGAAAGGGGAAAAAAAAAAAACCATTATTTTACGAAAAAAATAAGGGGAAAATTTTTTTTTTTACTTTTCCACTAAGCTTTGTTCATTTACGCAGCTTGCACGTAAATCGAAAAAAGCAATTTTATAGCACCACAGGGGAATTGAAAGGTGCAAAAAATACTGTTTTATACAAAACATAACAGTAGTGTTTTTTTTTTTCCTTTTCCCATCCAAGAAAAACACCTTCGTTAAAATTTGAGTCCACAAATTTTTTTTTGATTAAGGGATTTAGAATAGCTGTGATTTGCCGTCTTTTAATAAGGACTTTCCCAAAAACTATTCCAAACCTTTTCAAAATTTTTATATTTTTTGAACTGGACGAAATGCAGGTGGGAAGCGGCAAAAGGGGGGGAGCACATGGGGGTAGAGGTACAGAAAGGTGCTCCTTCCAGTGCTTCGAAAACCCATGCCAGCGGATCGTCAGTTTCAGGCCGCAGGCCTGTTTATCGCGGGTCAGGGCCCTGTGTTCAGTAAAAACAGCGTCCCAATCTGTCCTTCAGTGGTTAATCAACCGCATCCAGCTCTTACCTCCTCTCCCCCAGACGGCAAAAATGTCGTCACACATCACAGACCCTCCAACATGAAGCCCCCCAAAATTAACTCGTGACCCCCCACTGTGGATAACCATTGCTGAAGACCTCTTTGAACAAAAATTTGGGGTTGGGGGGCAGAAGGCATGTTAAAAAAATCAAGAGGAATTTGTTGCCTGACGCCAGTTACTATGCCATCAGAGGAGGAAAAGGAAGCCGGTCAAATCGGCAAAAATCCCGGGGGGTCACAACGCTTTCAGGGCCCTCTTGCTTTTAGCCCGCAGCTTCTGGATGCAGAAAGTCAGGAGACCAAGTACCTGTGTTTATGATGAAAAAGATGACGAAAATTGCAATCCATCGGGTCTTTTTCCGCAGAATTTGCTTGCGGCGCTTATCATGGACGAGGAGGGAAATGAAAAGGGGAGGTCAATATGGGGCCCGCCACAAAAAAAGGGGGAGGGCGGTCGCAGAAGTCCGCTGATATGATTCCCCAGCCACGGGCGCGCAAACCCCCCCCGCTTAACGGTCAAAAGGTCCAGGACCTTCCCTGGGGGCCCTTTTTGAGCAAAACCCCGATTCACCCAGCGATGTCATATGCCGCCTTTGCCGTAACGCATAATAGAGGCAAGACCTTAAGTGGTTAACCCCCCCCAAAAGTCTAGTCACATGCAGCGAAATGATGAGTTAAAAAAGGAGGGGAACACTTGGGCCAAAAAAAGGCCAGACTGACGCCGGGCCTCCAAAACCCCTGTCACACCCTCGGTCTCCGCCCCCCCTCCTCCGCCCCCACCCCGGTTCCCACTGCCCATGTCCTCAGAGTATGATAGGGATCAGCCTCCCCCCTTCAGCCTCCCGTCGCCCCGAGTACCCCAGCACCACCAAGACCCATCCTACCCTTCTCCTTCCGCCGTTTGACGACCTGCAGCCGTACAGCGGCCATTAGGACCGCCTTTTGTCTTCCGGTTTTGGGGGCAGAAGAAACCTTTAACCCAAACCATCCCCAAAACCAAACCCAATTTTCGGCTTGCCAGGGGTTTTGGCCTTGGGGAAATGTTGCCTTTTTGTCTGGTGGACACAGATGGGGTTCCGCCACGTCATGGCCCTTGCCCCCCCCAATACCAGATGCCGAGCAGGGATTTCTTTGCCCGAAAAGCCCCCCCTTCCCTGGCCGCCACTTCATCTAACTTTCAAGCGCGTTTCTCATTGTGGCCGGAAAAGTCCATCGACCACCGACCATTGACTGTAAGCACGGCCCCAAAGGCCCGCTTATCTCTGTACGCTCACGGGTTAGCTGGGGGGTTCTTGGGGGTGGGGTGGTCTCAGGCTGGGCCCCGCACTCTTAAAAACCGCGGGATGGTGGGGGGCTCTTTCCCCCAGGTCCTCTGGTGGCATCACGTGCCCAAGAAACCAAGCCGTTTTGAAATTAATCTGTCTTGGGAGACCATCCCCAACGGGTTGGGAGCTGTGGAGGGCTCCCCCGCAATGGACCGAGCGCTGGCGGTGACAAAAACCCTTGTGCCGGGAAAGGTGGTATGGATAAGGGGTGAAATCTCTGGCCGCCCTTGATCTAGGCTGGAGCAACCCCTTGCCTGGCACATGTCATAAAACCGGTCTCCAGAAATTTCAAAGAGCTACCCTTGGACTGCCTGCAAGAAGGTTGAGGTCTGATTCGCATTTTCCGCCGTTCGCACCCGCTTGTCCCGTGGCTGCGTCAGCGTCAGCTCCCCTCCTTGTCAACCGCTCATTGTTGACGTGGCAACACGCGGGAAAAGTCCACCCTCCACATGTCCAGCGATTGGGCAGCAGCGAAATCCCCTTTACGCAGTACAAGTGACACATGGCCTGACAACAGCGGTGCGGACCTGGGTTGTTGAGCCACCGAGAGTGGGGGGCAGGTGAAAGAGCTCGAGCATGAGCATTTTGGGGATCTTAGTTCTGGAAAAATCGTTGGACACCTGAAAAAAACAGGTTCCGCCACGCGGAGAGGGGACGGACACGATGCGGACACAGCCTTTCTCTCCGTCAAAATCCAAAAGGCCCGACATTTCACAATTTCAGGGGGCCCTTTCATTGGGCAGTGGTTGGGGGGTCCAGAGCTGTGCAAGGTGGCGAAACCACCCTCTCAGGGTGCATCATCCCCGGCAATCAGGGCTGGGGGGAACTTGTGCCGGGGGGAAAGGGAAATGGAGGGGAGGGGGGAGGTATTCCTAGAAAACCAATTTTTTCCCGCCCCCTTTCCCTTGGGGAAAGGGGGTTTTGGCCCGCAAATTTTTAAAGGGGGGAGGAGGAAGTTTGGGGAAGATAAATTGTTTATGCCCCTCGACCCAAAGGGGGTTTTGGGAAATAAAGGCTCCATCCCCTCACATGAGGCTTGGATGCCCTTTTTTCCCCCAAAACAGACCCCTCGCTTTAAAGGGGCCATCAAAATAACAACATTACTGGGGGGCCACCCCCTGGACCCCCCGGTTTAACAAAAAAAAACCCTCACCCCTTTCCCCGCCCACCCCCCCCAAATAGAGAGTAAAATGCGGAAAATGGAGCCCTTGCTGTTTTGATCAACTGGGGGACATCTGTTGCGTTTTGCTTCACTTTCTTCAAATGCCCACGGGGGAAAACCAACGCCGGGCGACAAAAAAAACAGCATTAGAGTGCCAAGTACCGTAGCACAGGGGCAGCAGGCAAGGTGGCAGAACCTAAGGGGTGCCTTGGCAATCTTTTATTTACCCAAAAATTGCAAACAAGGGCCGTATTTTTAAAAGTGCACACGTTATAGTCCCAGCCTTTAGGGGGGTACCTGCTTAGACTCCCTATAAAAAATTTAAAAAAACGTACACATGGGTGAAAGGAAAAAAACCTTGAATTTTAAACCTTCATTTTTTAAAAAAATTGGTGCAAAAAAAGACATATTCTATGACGAACCCCTTTAAAGGCAATAAAAAAAAATTTTAAAACCCCGGGCGTATTTACTGAAATTTTTCTCCTGTTTAGGAGGTGGGGAAATAGCCCCAAAAAAAGAAACCCTAGTAGGAGCCGATCTTTCCTGAGTTTGCAGCCCAGTGCCGCCATCCCAATGACGCGACATTTGGGAAGGGAAAGGGCCTTCCTTTTTTAAAGCATAGCTTTGGGAAAAGGGAAACGCCTCCTTTTTAAATTTCACTGAACCATGATTACACAGGTTGCATGTATTTTTATCTAAACTAAAAACAAAAAAACAACATCACTTTTTTAAAAACAATAAAAAAGTCTCAAGCTTAGAGGACATAAAAAGGTATAGGAGCATTTTTTAAATATAGTGAAATAATTACAAATACAACGAAACTAAAAGACTCTTTTTAACCCCCTTTTGGTGCAATTTTTCCATTTTTGAAATTTCCAAATACGTCTCCCCTCTTTAGAAAACCTAGTTTTTTTTTGGGCATAAAACTGAAAATTTTTTCACTTTTCAAGTACAAAACCAACGTAAACCCACAAATATTTTTTTTTGGGTATTCATTAAAATTTGTTTCACTACATTTGTTTTCACCCAAATTTTGTGGGTACGTCTGAGCAAATCGTTTTTTTTTTTAAAATTTTCTAATAGCACTTTTATTTTTTCCCCAAATCCGTTCTCTTGGGGTGGCTTTCGGGCCCCTATTTACCATTTTCTAAAAAGGACTTTTTAACATTTTAGAGTTTGTTGCTAGGGAAACAAAGTACCCTTTAAATGGAAAAAATCATATCCCTAAAGTGGATTTTTTTTTTGTTAAAACCTTTAATAAACCGGAACATTTTGTTGCACAAAAAGAAAAGGGAAATTGTCCCTTTACTTTGGGCCCCAAAGGGATTTTTTGTCGGGAAAATCTTTTGGGGGGGCGCAAATCTGAGGGGAAAAGGGCCTATTCCCTATTTTTTTAAAACCACATTTAAAATATGAAACTTTGGTTTGTCCCAAAAACGGATGCCCAAACTTGGGGGTCAGATTGTAGCAAGTGCCAATTATGATTAATGGGCATTTTTTATGATTTTTTAAGAATGTTTTATAAATACGGGGAAATAAAATTTAAATTTTGGGCTGTTTTTTTTTCCCGTTTTTTTCCCTTTAAGAAACTCTTCTCTTTTTTTTTTGCTTTTATTTCTAAACCTACTCCCCCAAATTTTTTTCTCATTGTAACCTTTTTCCCCACGAATTTTTTTAACCAAATTTCCCTTGCATTTTTAAATCATACATATCAATATCTGAACAAATTGACGTCCCTTATCATTTTGTTTTTTTTGGTTTTCCAAAAAATATTAAAGGGGAGTAAAAAAAAACTTGATCGAGGGAGAATGTTTTTGGGCTTTTTTTGGGGTTTATCTCAATTCTCGACACCCAAATTGTTTTAAATTTTACCCAAAAATTTTCCAAAAGACTAAAATAAAATTTTTGGGGTTTTAAAAAATTATTGGGGACTCAAGTAGTAATAAAACCCCCAAACAACGCTATATTCTAAACCCCAGAACGCAATAACTTTCCCTCCATCGATCAAGGGGGCATACTCCTTCAATTTTTTTGGGCATACCAAAAAGCCAAATGATAAAGGGGAAAAGTCGCATTTTTTCAGAATTTTTGGGTATGTATTAAATTTAAAAAAAGCAGGAAAATTTTTTAACAAAATTTGGTTTAAAAAGGTTACAATGAGAAAAAATTGGGTTTCAGATAGGGTTTAAAAAAACAAAAGCAAAAAATAGAGAAGGTTTCCCTTTAAAAGGGGAAAATAAAAAAAATAAACAACAGCCTAGGGTTTAATTTCATTTCCACGTATGGGTAACAAATTTTAAAATAATAAAAAATGCCATTAAACATTTAAATTGGGGGCTGCTACAATCTGACCCCCCCGTTTGGACAATTTTTTTTTAGGGGGCAAACCCCCCCCTTTCCCTATATAAAAAGTGGTAAAACAATAAGCCCAAAAGCCTTATACACTAGATTTGCCCCCAACAGATTTCCCAAAACAAAAAATCCTTTTGGAAAAAAACATAAAAAGGGACCCCATCCTTGTCCTATCGTTTCAACAACTGTTTCCCCTATTATTAAAGGGTTAAAAAATTAAACACCACATCAGGGATTTTGAAAACCATTAAAAAAGGGTACTTTATTTTTACTACAAAAAACGTAAATCCACATGTTAAAATGTCCATGAAACAAATGGTAATTTGGAAAATTTACCGCCCCGTGAGAAACAGGAATTTGGAGAACATAAAAGTGCTATTAGAAATTTTTAAAAATAAAAAAGATAGCTCAACGTACCCCAAAAAAAATTTGGGGAAGCAACTGTTAAACCCAACCATTTTCAAAAGAATACCAAATAATATTTTGTGATTTACAATTTGGGGGTACTTAACAAGTGAACATCTCGAATATGCCAAAATAAAACTAAATTTTCTACAGAAAGGGGGGCGTATTGGAAAATTTCAACAATTGGGGCACAATTTCACCAAAAGGGTTTTAAATTAAACTTTTAGTTTTTACGTTGCCCATTTTTAACTTATGCACTATATAAAATAGGGTCCTATCCTTTTTTTTATGTCCTCTAAGCTTTAAAACCCTTTTTTTTTTTGAAAAAAATTTAAGTTAGTAAAAAATTGGTTTTTTTGTAAAGATAAATGAAAATGGGCCAAAACCCGTGGGAATCATGGTCAAAATGAATAAAGAGGATGACGTGCCTTTACAAAAAGCAAACTTGAAGGGGAAAAGGGAAAGGGGTGCCTTTCCCAAAACGTCGCGTCATTGCATTGGGGGCACTGGGCCCGCAACTCACTTGTTTGGCTTTCCCACTAGTCAAAATATTGGGCAAACACTTTACCTCCTAAAAAGAGAAGCTATACACTAAGTACGCCACGGTTTTTTATAAGTTTTTTCATTTTCCTAAGGTTTTTTCGTCATAGGAAAATATTTTTTTTATGCACCAAATTTTTTTTAAAAATAAGTAAAGTTCAATGTTTTTTTCCATACAGCCTATTTTGTACGTTTAAAATTTTTTAAATTTTCCCCCCCCTCACCAACGCATCCAAAGCAGGGGAAAACATAAAAAACAACCCCCGAGAAACCCCAAGCTTAAATCATGGTGCAAAAAACCCCACTATCTGCGTCCAACACCGAAGTTTTTTTTAGTTTTCCGGAGCCCAATAGACTTTTAGGGGATCCAAAAGGGGGACGAAATGGCCCCACCGGAGGGGTCGCCAAGCCATAAAGGGTTTTTGTCCTGCCCAGCAGCCAGCGTTATAAACTGAGCGGGGCCCTTTAGCAAAAACCGGAGGAGTCATTACAGACCAAAAAAAAACGTTTCCCGGCCCCTTTTCCCCAGATTTTGTGGTTTGACCCTTTTAACAAAAAATGAATCAAGGGATGGATCTCTGATGAAAGTTGGTTGGCCCCCCCCTTTTCCCCAGGTCCCCCGATTTATTTTCCCGGTCTACTTTCAAAATTCCTCTCCAAAAAAGAAATGGTCCTCTTGGGAAAAACCCTTTTTTTTAAAATAAAATTTTTTAAAAACCCAAAAATTTAAATTTTCAAAATTTCCCAAATTCATTTTCGGTTTTTCTGTGAGGAGACTGTAAAAGGGCACCAAAAATTTTCAAAGACAAACCAAAAATTTTCCCTTTTCTCAAATTCAATCTTTAAAAATTTTTCGTTTTTTTATTTTCAATGGTTTTTGGGGGCCCTGTTGCCTCAAAATTTTTTTAAAAGTGGCTGAGAAGCAATTTAAAATTTTTTTTTGGGGGCATGTTTCTGTTAGATACAGCAATAATTAAAAGGTCCCCTTTGGGAAAAAAGAAATGTGGGGTTTTAAGGTGGGATTTTCTCCCCACCAATTTTTTAACGTGGCTGAGAAGTCATATTTTAATTTTTTTTTTTTTGGGTCATGCCCGCTTTGAAATGCAGCAATACTAAAAAGGGCCTATTCAAAAAAAAAGGTTTTTTCAAGAGACATTTGTTCTTTCCCCAATTGTCCCCAAAAAAGGGGCCCCTTTTGGGGCATTTTTTTTTGAAATTTTTTGGGGGGATTTTGCCCGGACATGCGCTATATTACAAAGGGCCTATTATAAAAAAAAAAAGGTTTCTAAAACAGACTTTTGTTCTTCCAATTGTTTAAGAGTGGGGTCAAGGGGGAAAGGTTCTGCAGGGAAAAAGGAATAAAGGGAAGGGCACTGGTTTTAAAGGACACATATTTCAAAAAGACTTTTTTTTGCCCAAGAAATTTAACATAGATATCAAAACCCTGAATTTAGGAAAAAAAACCCATTTAATATAATTAAAAAAAAAGGGGGAAAGAAAAAAGACAAAGGTGGGAAATTTCCCTCCTATTTTAAAAATGTGTTTTTCCCCCCGAATTAAACACTAAAAAACTTGCATGTACAAAATAGCTGTTAAAAAAATTCCTCTGAATTGTACAAGGGGGGTACAGGAAAACTTGACCAGTTTGTGGGTTGTTCAGAGGACATGGAGTATGGAGCACGGACAGACAACAAAGTACAGAGACCATTTCCTCCAGCACGTTGAGAAAAATCACAAAAAGAAATCCAAGCAAAAGGGCACCTGGGTGTAACGGGAGCTTTAAACCCCACCAGTATTTCCAAGTGAAGCTCAATTGGGTTGCCGCACTCAAAACGGAGGGGCAAGCGCTACCCAGGTCTTGACTGTGTAACTAAGGAAGGCTTTTAGTTCTCACACTTCCGCTTCCACACCCTGCTTCACACCCACAGTTTTCGTTTGCTGCGTCATCAGGGCATTTTAACCTGCGTGTTAATAGATGACGGACGCCACCGGGCCTCCACCGCACCCACTGTAAACTCCAGCCCTGGCTCATGCTAGGCACAGGAAAAGGTATAGTCAATGTCCAAATGAAACAAAATGGTGGTTGAAAAAAACACCTTTTTTCCGGCACTTTTTAATCTGGGGGTCCCGACAGGTTTAATGTCTCATACTGGTCCAGACGGTATAGTCCAATGTCCAGTTCAACTAAAATGGTGGTTGAAAGACTCCTTTTTCCGTCACTTTTTAATCTGGGGGTCCCGACAGGTTTAATGGTCATACTGCGGTCCAGACAGTTTTTTAAATCAATGTCCATGAAACTAAAATGGTGGTTGAAAGACTCCTTTTTCCGGCATTTTTTTTAAAACTGGGGGGTCATGCAGGTTTGGGGCTCATGCTTTAGGGCCCCGGACAGGATAGTCCAATTTTCCATTCAACTAAAATGGTGGTTGAAAGAAAATCCTTTTTTCCCGGCACATTTTAATCTGAGGGTCAGACAGGTTTAAGGGTCATGCTGCGGCTGGTCAGGACAGGGTTGTCAATGTCCATTCAAACTAAACTGGTGGTTGAAAGACCCTTTTTTTTTCCGCACTTTTTAATCTGGGGGGCCCGACAAAATTTAATGGTCATACTGGCGGTCCAGGACAGTTCTAGTCCATGTCCCCGTTCAACTAAAATGGTGGTTGAAAGACCTCCTTTTTCCGGCACTTTTTAATCTGTGGGTTAGACAGGTTTTAAGGGTCCAGCTGCGGTCCAGGACAGGGGTTTGTCAATTGGGCCCAGTTCAACTAAAATGGTGGTTGAAAGACCCTTTTTCCGGCACTTTTTAATCTGGGGGTCAGACAAGTTTAATGGTCAACTGGCGGTCCAGGAAAAGTTCTAGTCCATGTCCATTCAACTAAAAGGTGGTTGAAAGACTTTCCTTTTTCCGGCACTTTTTAATCTGTGGTTAGACAAATTTAAGGTCATGCTGGGGGTCCAGGACAAGGGTTTGTCAATGTCCAGTTCAACTAAAAAAGGTGGTTCAAAGACTCTTTTTTTTTTTCTTTCTTCCGGCACTTTTTAATCTGTGGGTCATGCAGGTTTTTAGGGTCATGCTGCGTTCCAGGACAGGGAAATTCAATGTTTCAGTTTCCAAGTAAAATGATGGTTCAAATAATACTGCCCCTTTTGGCACTTTTAAATTTTGTGGGTGAACAATTTAAGGGTCAAAGCTGTGGTACAAGAAAAAGGGATAGTGAATGGGGTGTGACTTTTTTTCTGGGCTTTTATAGCCTTTTTGTTGTGCCTAAGATGTAGCAGGTATCCATTTGACTTTTTGTGGCTGTTTAATTCCAGCTTCTCCAGCCCTGTTTTGGGTGTAAAATGAAGGGGTTGTTGCTCTCCCAAAGACTTTAAAAGGTCATCGGAATGATCGCCCAATCGAAAAAAACCTTAAACGATGGTGGCCGACTATCGACTATCGCCCGATGTCGATAGCAAACGTAATCGCTCAACACTAATCGTCACTGCTGTCCTCATCACCGGTCTTGGTATGCCGAGGCTGACCCTTCAAAACATGACCTCCCATGCCACTCTCCACATCTATACTTTTTTCCGCCTACTGCAAGAAGCAGGGGATATTGGCCCCATTTCTTCGCTGCCAAATACTGCTGACTGCCCCTCCTCAAATTGTTCATCCCCCGCTATATAGTGGCGATGAGCCCAAGACCACATAGTAGATCTCTGGCTGAGGGAACCGGATGGGACAGAGGCGGGTTTGAGAACAGGTGTGGCCACTGACACCCGCTTCCGGGCCATGCCAACTAAGGGTTATGTCTGACGTATCCCACCGACTCTTGGCTGGGGTTTGTCAGATGTCATCTGGGAGGAAGTGGATGACCTAGTCAACCAATCAAGAACCATTGGTTTCTGAACAACACATGGCCGCTAGATGACAAACCGGCAGTTTTCTGGCCTCACCGAGTGACTCCTGCTTTTACGCCCCCTTTGCTGAGCTGCGACCTGGGGCCTGCTCAAGGGAATGTTTGTGCCACTTGCCACTCGCAGGTGAAGAGCCTGCCACCTCCCCTGTCTGTACATACTGTTTTGTTCTAAAATGTACAGACACTTTTTGATGAAGATATCTTTTATGATAATACACACCCTGTAAAATTTTACTCAAATGAACCCATAACAAGCTTTGGATAACCCTCGGATATAAATTTCGCTCCACAAATGGCCAGAAAAAATTTTCTTGTATTTGTCGTTTAAAAACACTGTGTATTTTACTGAATGTAAAAGCACAAACAAGCTTAATTAACCTCCGGTTTATGAATTATGCTACAAAGGAAAAATGTCTTTTTTTGGCGATGAAAAAGACGGTTTCTTTTAGTGACCACAATAGCAGAACAATGCCTAATTAACCCCTGGATGTAAATTGCGCAAAAGAATTGAGCAACCAAAAACTACCAGCGTTGTAGCGTGTTACAATGGGGTGTATTTTAAAGGTACACAAAAAGAGAAAAACTTTTAAAATTAACCTCCGGTTTATGAATTAAAGCTACAGGAAAAATGTCTTTTTTGGCGGTGAAAAAGACAGTTTCTTTTAGGACCACAACACAAAAACAACGCTTAATTAACCCCTGGATATAAAATTGCACAAAAGAATTGAGCAAAAAAACCCAAAAAAGAAGTGGTATTTGGATGTAAAAACGCTGTTTCTTTAAATGAATACAACAGAAACAGGCTTAATCATCCCCTTTGGGTATTCAATGTGCTGTGAGCAATAGCATTAAAATGTATATGCAGCTGCATTGGACCACACTGGACTTCAGTTTTCCCAATACCCCAAAAATCAGAATTAGAAGTTAAGAGAAGCAGTTTTCTGAGACAAGCTGTGACACTGCCCAAATATCACTATATTAAAAATGAGTTCTTTATAAGGGGGATATCATAAGCCCGCCATGGCAGTACCTTCCCTAACAGTACAGTGAGAGCGTAAAGACTCCCACGTCGCGCCCCCGGACTTATTTAGTGCGGTGAAGTCACAGAATCCCGCTGGTCTCTGATTGGCTTCATCTCTGCACATGTCATGTGGGCTATGCCCTTCTTCCTCCCAGAGTTCTTTGCCCCATGTAATGCCATGTGCTCGCAGCAATTTTATCAATCAAAGCACACTTCGTTCACGCGAAGTACCCCAAACTTCGACTTCGTTCAGAACCGAAGTTTTCCTGAAATTCTAAACGAATTCCACTTCGTTAGAATCAATTCGCCCATCTCTAAAAATGACAATAAGTTTTATAATTATGTCACTTTTCCATCACGGACATTTATAAATAAGTGACATAAAATTTTAGGGTCATCTTGGGTAGGATGAAAAGTTGCGACTTGGACTGTTAATGTTTTTTAAATAATATTTTATTGTGTGTGTGAGTGTTTGAATTGAATTGTGTGTGTGTTTGAATTTCATATCATGTGACCCAGCAGGATGACATCACCAGGCCTTTCCTCTCTATAGTCAAAAAAAGGTTTGTTTATGTGTAGAACTGTAAGTAGCTACATTGTAGCTCAGAGGTAAAACTTTTGCCTCCAGGCACATGGGTCTTAGGTTCAAATCCCTGCAGGAATCAAACCTGTAGATTTTTTTTCTCTTTCTAAATGCACATACCTGATTGAGGTTTCTTTTTTTAATTTATTTGCACTGTTTTACTAATTACTAAGGACTACAGAGGACATGAGTAGAATGACAGCACCTGGGGTTTGAACACTCAGTAGCTGCCTGTGAGGAGCGGTGATGTCTGAGCATGTGCGACCAGGATTTAGAAGAAAAAACTTTGAGATTCTTAGTCTGCATGTTTTTGGCCAAAAAATGCTGGAGCCACCCCCGGCTTACAACGGGATCTCAGTTGGGTGGTCCTACTCTATATTATCTCTCACCTGGGTCAACTTCAGACCTCTCACTGTGCCAAACGGCTTCCAAAATGTAGAGAGAAAAATAAAAAAAGCACCAACCTTTCAAAGCATAGTGCATTGATATAACAGCCTGTGTAGGTGGGCGGGGTACAGGAAACAAAAATGGAGGTATCTACTTCTCCTTATATAGCATAAAAGCAAATATGTGCCAAATACAATGTATAGTTCTGCATAGAAAAACATTTCTGAAAAAACACTGCAAACCTGGGTGCCACTGGCATGGCTGCGGCACATATACATATGCACACAGTCCCACACCAGTGGCACACAACTGCAAAAAGGGCAAAAAAACACATGGAAATCTCCAAAGGAGCATTTTATGCTATCTACAATATATGAAAAAACTTTGAGATTCTTAGTCCGCATGTTTTTGGCCAAAAAATGCTCAATCACTCCCGGCTTACAACGGGAAATCTCATTTGGGTGGTCCTACTCTATATTATCTCTCACCTGGTCAACTTCAGACCCCCTCACTGTGCCAAACGGCCTACAAAATGCAGAGAGAAAAATAAAAAAAAGCACCTACCTTTCAAAGCATAGTGCATTGATATAACAGCCTGTGGAGGTGGGCAGGGTACAGGAAACAAAAATGGAGGTATCTACTTCTCCTTATATAGTTTAAAAGCAAATATGTGCCAAATACAATGTATAGTTCTGCACAGAAAAACATTTCTGAAAAAAACACTGCGAACCTGGGTGCCACTGGCATGGCTGCGGCACATATACATATGCACACAGTCCAACACCAGTGGCACACCACTGCAAAAAGGGCAAAAAAAAAAACACATGGAAATCTCCAAAGGAGCATTTTATGCTATCTACAATATATGAAAAAAGGACTTAGAAGCTCTCAGCTCTGGTCGTATCCCCTGGAGACGAGCTGTAAACAATGGATCACTAAAGGAGCAGCTAAGACAAAAAACAGTCCACAATTTTTAATAATTATGAATGGTGAAAATGTTTATTATTTAATTTACAAACTTCATTGAGTCATGTATACGCAGCAGTCCGGAAGCCAGGAACAGTAGTTAACCATCCCTATCTTCTCATTGGAGAGTCAGCTGTCATCGTCAGCCAGTTCTCCATCCACACAGCTACACAATTAGGGCGGCATATATGAATGGGGCTGCACCAGAAGAAGTCTGTTGTATTTTCAGCCCGATATCAAGCGCAAACCCGTTCATAATAGTGAAAAGCCTTCCATACGCCATTATCAGTCGCATTACAGAGTGCTCGCGGCACTTGGTAATGCACCTGATTTCGTTGGGCATGCGGAGGTTTGTCCCACAAACCATGAAAGCTATAGAAATTTAGCTTCCTATTGCAATTTCTAGCGCATTTTCTGCTGGAACAGGTAAACCACATTCAAAGTAGTTAAGAAGGGCAAAACGTAGGGCGACATATAAGAAGGTTGGCGCAGACGGGCCAGTTTGAAATAGGTAGTGTAGGTATTGTAGAATGCGGCAGAATGTATGAACCTGTTCTTCTGCAGGTCATACATACAGGCATAGTGTAGTGCCAATAAGACAAGGCTCAGGCAGACCACCTTTAACCTGGTCTGGCTGTTCTAACTGCTCTGCTCCTAGATTTGGCGTCAAAGAATCATAAATGTGTCTAATCCTATGAATGTGGTGCAACGCGCCCCCAGAACGTCCCAAATCATTGGCGCATTAAGAAGTGTCGTTCCTGTGCTTATCGCTCCAAAGTTTGGAATGCGACTATTTATACATCTATAGAACAGGTCTACTAGAGCTTTTTGACACCAGATAACTGCCCCATTCTTACAAGTTACACACACACTCAAAAGGGTTTGAGCAGAGATTTTTGATTAGCAAATATTTACCAACTTTACAGACATAAATATTATCTGTTATCCTCCTTATAGATGTTATAAGTTATAATAGTTCTACCTGAAGGCAATAGAATAGGTTTTTTATACTGTAGACCATATTTTATAATGAAAATCAATAAATATAACCAGGGGCGTAACTAGAGAAGCCTGGGCCCCATAGCAAACTTTTGGATGGGGCCCCCTACCCCCTCCCCCCACCTCCCCTTGCCCACCTCCTTGATCACAAACATTTACCAGGACATGCTGTTAGATAATACAAGGGGTGAATACCTCACCATACATATCACCATCATACTGCTACCAAACAAATCCCACTATACAAGACAATATTACCAATAACCTATTACATAGGAACCTGATTATACCACCCGAACATGACCACAAAGTGACTGAATCCTACCCCTACACTATTACTGTTCAGTATAAAAAGGGCCCAAATAGTCCCAAACCATATATTGACCATATAGGGGTATATACTAGTGTACACGGGCCCCTCAGACTGTATATAACCACCAAAAGTGACCATATAGTCGTAGACACCAGTGACACAGGTTTCCTCAGACTGAAATATAACCCCCCTTACAGTGACCATAAGTGGTAAACCATTTTACACGGCCTGAGACTGATATAACCACCATCCCGTGACCATATAGTGGTATAAAACTAGTGAAAAAACACATGTCTGCAGACTGTATTTTTAACCCCAACGTGACCATAAGGGGTAGATACCAGATATAAAAGGTGCTTTCAATAGTTTACTTACTTTTAGGGCCTAAGGGTTTGGCTTTCTTGTTGAGGAGTCTTTTAAATTTTCCCCCTTTTTCTTCTCTATTGGGTTTTCCCAGACCTCCTTGATGACTTGCCCCTTTCCACCCCCTTTTTCCCCTGTAAAATTTTACAAAAACAAACATCTGATCCCCCTAAATTTTTTTTTTATCTTTTTCCCCAAACGGGAGTCCCCCCTTTCCCACCCTTTTTCAAACTCATTTAAGGGCCCCAAAAATGGTAAGAATTACCCCCCGGGTAATTAGGGGGGCCCCCCCAAACGGTATGTAGGTAGAAGGGCCCCCCCCGGGCGGTAGTTTTGGCACCCACCGGCCATTTGCTGGGGGGAGACGTAGGCAGCTTTCCCCCCCGGGGGGTTTTGCTTAGGGTTCCCATGTAGATAGAAGGGGGGCCCCAGAAAGTTTGGGCCACCCCTGTATATAGAATGGGGCCCCTCTGTAAATTGGGGCCCCCCTTAAATGGGGCAGAATGGGTCCCCTCCCCTTTGTTTTAGGGCCCCTTATAGGCAGAAAGCCCCCCCCCGAAAGATTGGGGTTTCCCCTTGGGTAGGCAAATAGCCCCCCCCCCGTAGATTAGGGCCCCCTTGTGGGCCCAGAATAGCCCCCCCGTAGATTGGGGCCCCCCCTTGTGGGGCAGAATAGTCCCCACCCGTTAGTTTTAGGACCCCTGTAGGCAAATTTTCCCCCCCAAAGGTCTTATCCCCCCTGTAGGCATATTTTCCCCCCCTCTAGTTTTTGGGGCTCCCTGTAGGCTTTAGCCCCCCCCCCCCTAGTTTTTGGGGCCCCCCTTTTTGGAATTTTTCCCCCCCATTTTTATTGGGGCCCCCTGTGGGCATATCCCCCCCACAGTTAATGGGGGCCCCTGTGGGTTATTTTTCCCCCCCCAGTAATGGGAGCCCCCGGGGGTAATTTTCCCCCCCCCCAGTAAAAAGTGACCCCTGTGGGTTTATAGTTTTCCCCCCCAGTAATAGTGCCCCCTGTGGGGTAAAATTTTTCCCCCCCAGAAATAGTGCCCCCTGTGGGGTTTAGTTCCCCCCCCCAAAATTTGGGGGCCCCCTGAAAGGTATAGCCCCCCCCCCAGTAATAGGGCCCCCAGTATTTATATTTTCCCCCCCCCAGTAATAGGGTCCCCGTGGGTTTTATAGCCCCCCCGTAATAGGGCCCCCTTGTAGGTAAGCCCCCCCAGTAATAGGGCCCACTTTTTTGGTATGGGACCCCCCCCCCCCCATAATAGGGCCCCCTTGTGGGTAGAGCCCCCCCACAAAATAGGGCCCCCTTGTTGGTATAGCCCCCCCCCAGTAATAGGGCCCCCTTGGGGGGTAGAGACCCCCCCCCCCAGTAAATGGGGGCCACCTTGTAGGTATGGGACCCTCCCAGTAATGGGGCCCCCCTTGTAGTATACCCCCCCTTTTTTTGGGCCCCCCTTGTAGGTATATACCCCCCCATATTGGGCCCCCCTTGTAGGTATAGACCCCCCCCCCCCAGAATGGGGGCCCCCTTGTAGGTATAAGCCCCCCAGTAATGGGGCCCCCCTTGTGGGTATAGACCCCCCCAAAAATGGGGCCCCCCCTTGGGTTGGGGATAGCCCCCCCCAAGAAATGGGGGCCCACTTATGGGTAAAAAGGCCACCCAAAAACCCAGAAATTAGGGCCCCCTTGTGGGTTTGAGAACCCCCAAGTAATAGACCCCCCTTGAAAGGTATAGACCCCCCAGTAATGGGGCCCCCTTGTGGGGATAGACCGCCCCCCCCAGAAATAGGGCCCCCTTGTAGGTAAAAGACCCCCCGGGAAATGGGGCCCCACTTGTAGGTATAGTCCCCCCCCCCAAAATTTAGGGCCCCCTTTTTAGGTATCGCCCCCCCAGAAAATAAGCCCCTTGTAGGTATGGGAACCCCCCCCTCCAGTAATGGGGCCCCCCTTGAAATTTATAGACCCCCCCCTCCCAGTAAAAAAAAAAGGGCCCCCTTGTAGTATAGCCCCCCCCCGTAATACCCCCCCTTTGTAGGTAAAAAGACCACCCCCAGAAATTAACCCCCCCCGTAGGTAAAAGACCCCCCCCCCAGTAATGGGGCCCCCCCTTGTGGGTTTTTATTGTCCTCCCCCCCCCCCCGTACCCTTTTTAAATTACCGGGCCCGGGGCCCCCCGGGGGTCCTCCGTCTCCTTCCCGGGCCCCCCAAGGGCCTGCTGCTTTAGGTTTGGGGGGCCGAGGACAAAGCTCGGCGGGGGGGGCGCAGTGACGTCATTTCCCCCGCACCCCCTTTGCAGAGCTAGGACGGCAGGGGCAGGGGCGCACAGCTCCCCCTTTGCCCCTTTTTTATTTTAATTTAGCGGGGCGGGGCCGTGCATACAATTAAGAGGGCCTCTGTAAAAGAAAGGGGGGCGGTCATCCCGGCGGCGGCACTCCCCCTCCCCCCCCCCGGCTTCACAACGGCCCCCGCAGCTCTGCACCCCCGGCTCCCAGTGAACTTTTTGTTTTCACCTGGCGGGCCCCGGGGAGCGGCATCACCGGGGTAGCGGGGTTTGATTGCAGCCCCCGCGGGGCCCCCCCCAACCCGCGGGGGCCCCGTAACAACTGTTACCCCTGCTACCCCGTATTTTACCCCCCGGGCATATAAATCGCTTAATACTACAAAAAGATATACTAGACAACATTTGGACAAAATTTAAACTTTTAAAGTTTTTTTTTAAAAAGTAGGTTAAAATTTTCCTTTCACAAAAATTTTCCCAGTTGGGTACTGCTAAATTATAGCAGCAAAAGCACCAAAAAGAATTGGTGAACGCAAACTTATAGAACATTAAATGGGTTGTCTCATCATGCTATTTAACTGAGTCAGGGCTGTGTGGGGTTTCTGTGGTTTTTGTTTAGCAAAATCGCTCCATTTTAAAAGGGTCTGCTTTTTTACTCTGACTTTGAGACCCAAGAGATGATTATCTGAAGTCCAGAGAAGCTTTAGAGGAAAAGTAAACAAAGTGTTAGGGACCTAAGACCACAGAAGATAGGATAGGGAAGACAAAACGGTGAGCCCTAGCAATAATCCCCTCCCAGCTGTCCCTACCTACTTGCTGACCCGACCCTAAGTAGTTGGCGACGACTGAGCAGTGGTCCCTGCTAATGCCAAAGTGTACACAGAGACAAAACAAGACAAACAGACACAGAATTGTCGCCTGGAAAAGTGTCAGAACAAAGCAGGCAAATGGGGGTCCCAAAAAAAAAGCAAAAAACAGATAAAAAGAAGAGAAAGCAAGGGGGTCAGAAATCCAAAAATTAAAAAACCCAAAGGAAACCCGCCAGTTTCAGTCCAAACAAGATCATGGGGGGGGCCCAGCAAGGTTAGAGGGCTATTTTTGTTCTTATGGATGTCAGAGTCCCGTCCGGATGCGATTGGCCCGGCTCTCCTGAAACCCAGACCACACAGATAAACAGCCAAGCAAAGAAAAAATCGGATGGTAAAAAAAACTCCCAAAAATCAAAATTAGCTTAATCTTCTGCTGCTCAGTAAAAAGTCAGAAAAAAAAACAGAGGGTGTGACAGTTTTTCAATCAACCCCCCAAGCTAAGGGAAAACCCCTAAAAGCAGTTTTCAGACCTTGTTAAACGAAAAAAAAAAAGTACAAAATCATGGTCAACAACCCGCAATAATCTGCAATATTTTTACGGGGAAAGAGGATGGAAAAGGGGCCTAAAGGGTAGGGGATATAAAAAAAAAGAAATTTTTGAAATTCTTTGTTTTTTAGTTTCAACAACATTTAAAGTTTTTGTGTTTAGAAAGGGTTTTTTTGAGCCCGGGTTTCGGGTTCGCTCGCAAAAGCTTTAAACTGGCTGTCACTGAGCGTTCTGCCCCCCCTAGGTCGCGGAGGGAGAACATGAGGGTTTGGTCAATTAGTGAAAAGGTCATGGAGGGGAACGAATGGGGGGGAAAAAGGTCGCAGGGGGGAGTACATGTAGACTTAAAATCGGGCCCACAAAAATTTTAAAGTGCTTTCCCAAAACAAAACAGAAAGAGAAAAAAAAGGAAATTTAAACATGTAAGGGGGGGCAGTCTTAAACCCGGCAGCCCCAAAGGGAAAAAATTATTGTGAAATTCCCACGAAAAAACAGAAATAAAAACCCAAAAGCTTTCCCATGTAAGATGTGCAGTTTATGCAGCTTTACATACATGAAAAACACAGCGTACGGTGCGTCCCACAAAAAAAAATTTTTTTGCGACACAGTTTGTGCAGTCCCCAACGAAAACCCTCTTTTGTGCTAAATCAAAACAGAAAACACACTTTTAACCAGCAGTCTATTTTAAATGTGCAGTCTTACATTGACAGACCCATGTAAATCTCATTCATGTGCAGTCCCACATAAAACAGAAAGAGAAAACACATCAGTCCCATGTAAGATGTGCGGTCTTACATCAGCAGAACAACGTAAATTGCATGTGCAGTCCCACGTAAAACAGAAAGAGAGAACACAGCTGTACTGTGCAGTCCCATGTAAAACAATTTTGCGACACAGATGTGCAGTCACATGTAAATCACTTTTGTGTGTAAATCGGAAACAGAGAACACAGATGTACACAACAGTCCCATGTAAGATGCGCAGTCCCACGTAAATTTCATTTAGACAGAGAACACAGCTGTAATGTGCAGTCTCACGTAAAACAACTTTTGTAAGACAGATGCGAGGTCCCACGTAAACCACTTGTGATACAGATGTGCAGTCCCATGTAAACATAAACAGATAAAGTGTATGATTTTGTTCTACATATCTGTAGAGGTCAGAGGTGTAATAATCTGCAGAATATATCACTGTGTGAGAGAGAAACAGTGAAAAAAAATATTTCCCTGAGTCCTGAATGTCAAATGCCCATTCTAGGTACAAAGTATGTAGAGAGAGTAAGTTACACTTAGCTTCTCACTTCCAATGATTCCAATGACAGCTGAGAACCTTTCCCTTCCCCCAGCTCATGAATCATCACATGTACACTTTGGGGCCATGTCTGCAGAGAGTGAAGATACTCCCTGCAGGGAGGAGAAACACACCCCTCCATTTCACAACTCTGCTTGGCAACTAGCGTACAAGGAGGTCAACTGTTGTAACGAGACAACCCCTTTAAGTGTTCAAGCTGCCAGCAGTTCTGTGTGCCGATGTGTGTGATGATGTCATCCCTGATATAAGATAAGACAAACAGCAGGGGAGAGCAGGTCGGTAACCTAAAGAAAGCTGAGTGCACTCAGAGCTGATAAAATCACTTTTATAGCTTCAACAACGAAAAATAAACAAAGCAATCTATTTGGAAAAGGTCTTCATTTACTGTTCCTTACATGTTGAACGCTAATTTTCATAGTGAGACAACCCCTTTCAGGACTTTCTGGCTCGGGTATCTCCATTTTCTCCCGATTCTGTTTCAGTTGTGTGTATGCCTAACTTCTATCATATTCATACCAATTTTGTCTGCATGTTTAGTGTTCTGAAGTGCTTGCAGTTTTGGATGGGAAGTCATGCTTTTGTTAATCTGGCCACATCTGTCTTGTGAAGTGTGTTCAATAAATGTATAGAATTATAACATTCATCACAAAGTATGAATCTATTTTCTTGCAAGCACTTCTGACAACACCAGAAGTATAAGGTATGATGTTCTACAGCAGTGGCTTCAGAAATACAACTCTCCACTGCCTTCTTGTATATACTTGCTTTCATTAAAGGGGTTTTCTCATTACAAAGATTAGCTTTCAACATAAAGGGACCATTAAATGAAGAATTTTTCTAAATACATTGATCAATAGATTTTTACTTTAGTCATGATATAAGAGCATTTTTTAAGTGTTCTGAAGTGCACACAGGTTTCTATGGTTATCTGCATAACAGACCGAAGTCTGTTATCCGATTAGCTGAGAGCAGGAAGAGATGTCAACCCACTGACAGACTGAGATTGAAGCAAACTAATTATACAGTTGAAACCAGAAGTTTACATACACATATGCATGTTTTTCTCACTATCTGACATGAAATCAGAATAAACCTTACTTGTTTTAGGTCAATTAGAATTACCAAAATTATTTATATTTGCCAAATGCAGAATAATGAGAGAGATAATGTAAGGCATTTTTATTACTTTAAGCAAAGTCAAAAGTTTACCTACATTAGAATTACTATGTCTTTAAACAATTTGGGACAACCCATATGATGATGTAATGTCTTTGAAAGCTTCTGATTTATTACCAACATCTGAGTTAGAGACACATCTATTCACACCAAAAACACACTGCTTCTGTGTGTAACATCATGGGGAAGTCTAAATAAATCAGCCAAGATATCAGGAACAAAGTTGTGGACTTGCACAAGTCTGTATCATCCTTGGGTGCAATTTCCTGATACCTGAAGGTGCTGCTTTCATCTGTAAAAAACAATTATACACAAGTACAAACAAGATGGGAATGTCCAGCCTTCATACCGCTCAGGAAGGAGACGGGTTCTGTGTTTCAGAGGTGAACGTGCTTTGGTGTGACATCTGCATGTCAACCCAAGAACAAAAGCAAAAGACCTTGTGAAGATGCTGGCTGAAGCTAGTAAGATTGTGTCATTATCCACAGTGAAACGAGTACTGTATCAACATGGGCTGCAAGGCCACTCTGCCAAGAAGAAGCCATTACTCCAAAAGAAACATCCAAAAGCAATATTAATGTTTGCAAATGCACACTGGAACAAAGACCTACATTTTTGGAGACCTGTCCTGTGGTCTGACGAAACTAAAATTGAACTGCTTGGTCATAATGCTTGGAGGAAAAAGGGAGAAGCTTGGAAGCCTAAGAACACCATCAAAACTGTGAAACACGGGGTGGCAGCATCATGTTGGGGGGTTATTTTGCTGCAGGAGGGACTGGTGCACTTCACAAAATAAACGGCATCATGAGGAATGAAGATTATGTGGCAATACTGAAGCAACATCTCAAGACATCAGCAAGGAAGTTAAAGCTTGGACAGAAATAGGTCTTCCAAATGAACAATGACCTGAAGCATACGCCCAACTGGTTATAAAGTGGCTTAAGGATAATCAAGTCAGTGTTTTGAAGTGGCCATCAGAAAGACACAAAGTATGTGTCTTTTTATATATTGTATGTAAACTTCTAGTTTCAACTGTATCTAACAAGATTAGCTTCACTAAACATGTGCTGTGAGGACTGAAAAGTATGACTTTATCTGTAATCTTATCATAGATAACAATGTCCTGCACTGTAAGAGTAACAGCTCGCTAGAAGTTGAATATGCTAATCACTACTGTAGAACCACCCACAAGTAAGTGTAAAACTGCTAAAACTCAGTGAAATGAGGTAGTGAGAAAAAACCTTTAAAGTTTGCATGATTTATTTTTTCTTTTTTGTAGGATAACTGCATAATAAGTTTATCTACATGATAGAAAATTGAGACCAAAGGTGGTAAGATAGCCGACAGTCCATTTTCTAACATATAGGGGGATACACAAAACCTATCAGTGATTTATTTGGACACTATGCATGATCATTTTTAGTATTACAATCACATATGCATGCCATAAAAATATATATATATAAAAAATGAATTCAAACTTTTTTTATAGATCCACATGCATATCTTACGTACAAACAAAATTGATGTTCTATATATGTTATGTTGTGACAGTGGATATCCCTGTTCCTTTATGCTGCCATGGAGAATGTCAGTGTATGCTGAACATAATGCCGCAATCCTTTATTATCTGTGGCTATAAGAACGCATGGCTCAAAAGCTCACAATACTATATACAGTATATATATATACACACACTTACCATGGCACATAGATTTAGCACACATGCAAAATCTAAGACAACATGCTGATATCCCTAGTATTGCTACAGGGTCATTTTTAGAAAATGTTGTTTAATCTGCAGACAGCATGCTATAGAGCAAGAAGAACCGGGCAGATTGATATATAGTTAAGTGGGGAAAAAAATCAGCATAACCTATTGATTGAAATCTGTACTTTTTCTGGGTATAGATATCCAATGGGTGGCTTCACTCAGTGATTGAAAACCTGGGACCCATAGCATAACCTGGGCCCCATAGCAAACTTTTGGATGTCCCCCCACTCCTCCCCGCTTCCTTGCCAGAAACATTTACCAGGACCTCTAAAGCCATGCAGTTACTAGATAATGCAAGGACCGATTACCTCACCATAGATTTCACCATCATACTGCTACCAAACAAGTCCCACTATACCAAGTCTAACGTTACCAATAACACTACTACATATGGACCTGATTATACCTCCAGAACATGACCACAATTTACCACCACATAGTGACTGAATAATTAATACTGAATAAACATCAATATTACTGCCATATAGTGACCATAGAGTAGTACATACCAGTGTACACAGCTGCCCTACAGACAAAGAGACCCGGAATGAAGACGAGTGCCCCTAGTTGTCACCTACAACCCACAGCTAGAGATCCTACAAAAGATTGCCAAGGAACTCCAACCTGTGCTACATAGGGACAACAGACTCTAAGACATATTCCCAGTCCCTCCCCTCGTTTCCTTTCTGCAACCACCAAACCTGAGGCGTATTATTGTCCGGAGCACCCTGAAGACTCCAACAGCAGCTCACCCTGCGTGCTTAACAGGTGCAAGACCTGAAGGCACATCCACACTGCTGACAGTGTACCTGTCCCACAATCCCAACAGGTGCACAGAATTAAGGGGACATTTTCATGCAGGTCTAGTAATGTGGTGTATCTGATAATGTGGGTGAAACATGGCAGAGACTCAGTCAGCGCATGAATTCACACAGATCCACCATTAACAACAGCAGAACAGATCTCCCAGTGGCCGCACATTTCTCTGGAGAAAACCACTCCATGGAAGATTTGCAGGTTATGGTCTTAATGGGACATTTTAAGACACAGAGGGAGAGAAAGGAATGGGAATATAAGTTAATGCAAAAATTTAAATCTCTGCAAAATGAACTGAATATTCATAGCAGCTTCACGTCACACTACATATGAACTGTAAGGGCAACAAATCACACCTGATAGCAAATAGATAAGAGAAATAATTAATGATCCCTCCTGTCACACCTCACAAGTTTTCTTGACTTTTTGTAAATATCTGCTCTACTTATATTGCATTTTGTTATTTTTAAGGATTCTATGTTCCTTTGAAGATCCATGTCTTTTGTGTATAAAATGTCTGTAAATTTTCAGTTTCTTGTATAACACAATGTCTGAGGAAGAGAGCTAGAACTCTCGAAAGCTCACCATCAAATATACTAAGTTAGCCTCTAAAAGGTATCACCTGATTTCTTCACTCTTCTACTACTTTCTATGGCTAACACGGTACAACATTATACTACTAAACACATCTCGTATTAATACATGCCATCAACCATACAGCCCAAAAGATGAAAACATTCTGGATGAACTGGCGAAAGGTCGACTCAATATCAATTTTTGCCAATAAGGTACCCAGACCAAAACGACGGACCAAGGCAACTGCCATGTGAAAAGAAACATAAAAAACTTCCTCTTTCGCTACACCATCATTGATTGAAGCACTTTTGGGTTATGACAAGTGATGGATAAGACAACATTTTCCAAATTCTTTCCTAGGAAAGACACAAAGGCAAAATTCTAAGGTTCTTAAATGGTGGGAAGACAAAATAACCCACCATGTGAACCAAGGAAACCTTCTCTGCTATTTTGTCAGTCAATGTCTGTGGATGCTCCAATGCTGATATAAGGTTACCAGACCAATCAGATGACCGAAGTAACAAACACAATAAAGAGACCCAAATTAAAACCCAAGTGTACGATCTCTGCCTCTTTTTTCCTAGGATACATGTCTAACCATTACGTCTATGTTCAACTGTGACCTTTCCATTGACATCTTGGGCCTTTTGAAGGCTGCTTAGATGTTCTTGCTGCCGCGTGACCTACTCCACACTCATGTTTAAATCACCACAATCTGTAAAACTTGCACTGGACCTCATTGAAGAGCCAGCAGGTTCCTGGGTGCTTAACGGCCACTGAAACTGCTGCTCCTGCAGTGGCCCTCCCATGAAAGGGGTTCTTCCGCTGCCCCATCATGATGCACAACCAAACATCCTCTGCCTTCAAGCCTCAACCAATAACTGGTTGCAGCACTAAGCGCCGCCTACAGTTTTCATTATACTGCCTCCAGGTCCACACCCGGATATGTTTACAATGGGACTAATACACAATATCTATATAAATGAAAAGCTCTGTATACCTTTCAGGGTGTTTTTCACCCATCACACCTCTCATGACAGCCAATTCCATATTGTCTTGGCCACTTGCAACTTTCTCTCCGCCGGCTTGTCTGAATAACGGCGCTCCTTCTCAACCATAGGTTGATCCACCAATAACATTAACACATGCATTTTCCCAAATCTTCTGCTTAGTGTTCATCAAAAAATGCGCTCCCAGTGAACTAACTCCACAGAAGAACAACTCCTTAAGGGTTGCAGCCAAAATCTGTGGGAATGGTGTATCAGGCTGCACCAGGCTGAGTACGAGATCATTTCTCCAAGAGCTTTTGCAACAAACCCACCACCTCCACCTCCCCACTGGAACCACATACCCATGCAAAGTTGCACTCATCATTCGCAGAATCTAGCATCACTGGAGTGGAAAGCACAATCACTTCTGGAGGCAAAGTAGCCATGATTTCCAGACACACTGGGGATTCACTGAGCCGATGTTGTCTCTTAGCAAGGAAAACGATGTCCAGAACTGTCAGAGCTGACTGGTCTTTCATCCCGTGAAGAGGATGGTGACCGTCACCATGAGGAATGGGAAAACCTCAACCTCCAAGAGCAATGCGAGGCCCGAGACCGGTTTCTGGAATGCCTTGAAAGACGCCTGGCAGTGCTGAGGCAACTCCACATGCAATCACACTGGTATTAATATCCAATGGAACTAATAACAAAATGACTGCTATCTTACCTTTTGCACTCTGTGAACACAAAAGGGGTGTCGAGGAGTTCGGCTGCATCTATAGTGGCAGACTTTATCTCTCTGGATGCTTGGGAACCCATTACAATCTGAAAATTATTATGCACTCTGATGAACACAAGGTGCCAAAGAGGAGGCAGTAACTGAGTGGGAAGAGAGCAGAAGAAGAAGTTACATTCTTCAAAACCTTACCGCCTAACTGCCACACCGTGCTCTGAGGGGGATGATCAGACACATAGACCTGTTGCTTCACAGCTATAATCAACTCTAACTAAGGGAAAGCAGTGGCCGGAAGCAACAGACACGCTGCTTGCTGGCTCTGCAAGTAATCATTATGCCCACACTATCTTTCCTGCTCCTGGATGGCCACCAGCACAAGCATTCCACTGCGCACTTTTGGAGTGTAGCACAAAGCTCAATGATGACATTCTACAACCCCTTCTTTCCTCAGTAGAAAACACCAAGAACAAATGTCTGGGAAAGTGCTGCACTAATGACATAAGACTGTATCCCCTCTAGAACTCTCTTAAGCATTACCTTATGCCTGTTTATATTTTCCTGATGCCTCCAGACTAAAAGAAGACTTGGACTTAACCTCTGAGGAGGTCTTGACCTATGAACCAGCCTACTGCCACTACCAGATGTCCTGAAACCAG